>JANKKB010027735.1:0-11714 GCA_026225775.1 Bursera palmeri | reverse complement strand
TATAAAATAAGATTCGTACAAGATTGAGGAACTTTCTGTTCAATTGATGGGTCAGAGACTCAGAAACAAGATGAGAGAAGATCTGACTTTTAAATGGGTTACCCCTCAGGATCTACTTCTTCTGCTGTGTTGACGTCTCCACCAGTCGATTGTGACATCTCAAGACATGCTCTTACCGTGCTACCCTCCAAATCGGCTGTTTGTGCTCCCCCATCTTTTTCTTCCGTATTGACATCTGTTGGTGGACTCTTGTCGCTTTTATAATAGAAGAATATCGACATGCCCAAGTAGTAGCAGAAATTGGCTGAAGCAACAATTGTTAGTACGATGAAGTACTTGTCCATGGGCGAAATGTGTTCGTCCTGCACGCCAATGAACAGGCTGTTTGCAGTTTTATAAAATAACATATTAACAAGAGTTCCCAGTCCAATAACAAAGGTATTAATAGCTGACACGTAATCCCTCCTTGATTTAGGAAACATATCAAACATGAATGCATCAAGTCCATCTTGAGCAAGTCCTTCCATTAAACCCAAAATACAGAACTGCGGAACAAGATAGAAGATGCTCAGAGTCTCCCCACCGGTATGATGAGCACTTAACCTGAGAACCTCAACCCGCCATGCAACACCAAAGCAAGGAATAGATAGCAGCATTCCAATGCAGATTCTCACTAATTTAGCCTTTCGTCGTTCAACTTTTGGAACACATTTGAGTATTATAGATTTGGATTTTAAGTGAAACAGAGAAGAGATTATTGTACGTGATATAGCTTGAATTACCACCAGCAAAGGGAGAAACGCTTTATGTTTCATGAATTGTCCCTGATAAGGAAAAAAGGTCTTCCCTGCGGATAGTACTAAACCAAACAAAAGAAATGTGGTCCATATACAACCCATCTTTCGAAAATACTGTGTCTCCATTATTTTCTGAACTTCTGGCCTAGGAGTTGAATCCTTTGCTTGGTCTCTGTTATTCAAATGCGAAACAAAAGGCAACAAAATAAGCATCAAAATAATGGCGAAAAATCATTTTAAAAAAATGGACAAGAGAGAGATAGAGATATACCTAGTACGCCTTTTTCTATCTAGTTGTCCAGAAAACAAGAACAATATTAAACTGATCCCAGTTGCCCATGCTGAGATTTCGAAAAATATTGGCCATGAATAACTGAATTTGTATATCAAGAGTGTAGCAACTACACTAAAAACCCACACAATACGAAACCACACATTTTTTAGAGATTGACCCACTGATGATACGAAACCACACAATACGGGAACTGGATTTTTTTGGTTTCCTTGATCAGTTTTATGTCTTCCATATTGATCGACAATAAATTCTCGTATGAGAGGGTGCACTCCAGTTTGACCCACTGATAACAGGAGAATTCCAGATATGTCGAATCTAGATTTTTCTGATTTTCTAGAACCATGGTATAATAGCACCAATCCCTGCGACAACAGTTTATGTGTTTGTTAACTTGTTGATGTTTGTTAATGTTCGGAGCATGAGAGGCTTATTCTGAAACTTGAAAATTACAAGATGAAATTAGAATCATATGCTCAAAATATTTATAACAAATCATACTTACAATAAGCGAAAAGAAACTAGAACCACTTATGACTGGAAAACGACCGAAGGCATCCGAAATGAAAACTATAACAATCTCTAATAAAGTCGATATCGCCTCTTGTACCATCACAAGTATTGCAGCGTTATTGAGCTCTTTCTCCGCCAAGTATGTTATCAACACAGCCAATATTGAATACTCTATCAACTTGTCGCAAAACACCAAACCTAAAAATTATTAAAACGTCATTAGTAGATCATTTGATTAATAAACAAGTATCTTTATTAAATATTAATTATCTAATAAATGAGTAATCTTAATGTAATTCATAAAAACACAGGTTAACACCTCAAAAATTATATAATGTCACTTAAAATTTATATTCAATAATTAAAAAATTATAGAAAAGTGATTTATTACTAAACATAATTGAATTTAATGTTAAAATGAGTTTTATCTTTACATAGAACTATATGATCTTTAAGATATGTACAAGTGCTCTTGAGATATATAAAAAAAAAAAAAAAAAGATTTTACTTTAAACAATAATTGATGTTATTTATTTATTATCTTCACATAGAAATTGAAGTATTTGTACATTGACTTCTTGTTATCTACCTAATGCCCACAATGTGATTTTAAGGAGACAATATACATTTTTTTTAAATWTCAAAATTTAGAATGGAAAAACCGTACTTGCTAGTCATGTAYATATATATATGGAGAGAAAGAAAGAGAGAGGGGGAGAGAGATRAAGCTAGTCATGAGCTGAAGTACTGATAGTAACTATGTCATGGATCAAGTGCAAAACAAAGAAAATAGAATGGTTTTGGTTAGCAAAGCAAATGTTATATACCTGAGGCAAGCAAGATGCTACTGCAACGGTGAAACCAACTGCAACATCCGCAGCAGAAATTCATTTTGGTTTTGGGCGAGTTACTTGGAGACTTGGAGTTGTTTTGGTTGTTGGAAAATGTTTCGGTTTTGGAATAGTTACTTGCGGTGGTTTTGGGCGAGTTTGGTTGTTCCCAAGTTCTTCTTGCTTCTCTGTGATATATATAAATATATATGAGCTAAAACTAAACGTAGATCAACTTGTATTATCATTTGATGATGCAAAGCAAGACAAGCATGCTGATGGAGGCACAACGTCACAAAGGCTTCCGACTTCATAATAAAGGTAACATTCATGTATTTTTAACTTGAAAGACAATTATTAAGACCTCAAAGATGTAATTTTATCATTAAAATGATTAAATTATTTTAAAAAATAATAATTAAAATGAATATAATAAAATTATTAATCAAACACAATTTTTTTAAAATAGATTAATGATTTTAATGATGAAAATTCATGAAGTTTTTAAGATTTATATTGTCCCATTAACACTCACATTAAGACTATCTTTCTTTCTTTTTTATTTTTATTTATTTTTATTTTTTAAGTCTTTATACTATAGTTAGAACAGATAGTAATTTATTTAGAAAATTATCATAAGGTTACCTTCTTCTTTATATTTAATTATTTTACAATGATGCTTTCAAATTTCCATTTTTATCACTTGCTGCCTCCAAACTTTAGAGTCTAGATCCACACCTGCTTTTCCTTTATCTTCTATCAGTAATATAATGATTAAAATCGTGATAATTGATCTGATAAGTTGTCTCGAAGCTTATGATATACATTACAACTCCATATATATACAAGAACTGCGTACCATTGATATTTTGTTTTTCTATAAACTTAACATTTATTGTAGCAACTCATCTCCCTAATCAAAAATAGAAATTTTTAATCAATTTTTTTTTCCTAGAAAAATATTCTTAATAGTCATTTAAAATAATGCAACAGAATAATAGAACAGAAAAATATTCACATTTGTAAGATAGATTAACTAAAAATATAATTTTTTTCAAATACTATAATAATTGTAACATTAAAATATATATTTAACTTCGCTTCGTTTTCGTAAAAGTTAACAAAATTGATATTCAGAATACTCACATTAAAAAAATAATTCTTCTAGTATATATATACTACTTGGGAACTTGAGGAATCCGAGGCTTTTTGGGGTGAGCATGGAGTGCCAATCACATGATAAGATTGTTAATTAATTACTCTCAGGCTTATTCTTAAAACCGTTGCAATCACATGGTATCTCAACTTGTTATTTCTTTTCTATTTTTTAAGGCTAAGCTTCAAGTGCTAAGTACACAAGATTAATGATAAGATTGTTAATTAAGCTCAAGATTTAAAGACTGACCTTGTCTTAACACATGGCCAAATTGCTTGCTTTTTCTTTAATTTACACCTCGATTAGGTAAAGAGTGCTCGTGCTTGACATTGGAGTGAAAGGAGGAAAATTGGTGAAAGTTTGGTCAGGCTTATAATTAAAAAAAAAAAAAAATTGAAAGATTAAAATCTAAAAATTAGGTTTTCTACGGGAGGGGTAATAGTAATTCAGTTGAAATAAGAAGAAAAATATTAAAGGCTTAAATATTCAAGTTAAGTTCACACCTATAAGCTTTAGTTTTTAGGAAAGTAGCAAACTTAACATGGTATCATAACCATAATGATCCAACGGTTTAAGTTCAAATCCTCTCCATATCATTTAATTAAAATAAAAAAATAAAAAAATTATTATTTGGTCCACTTGTAAGACCTGCTAAGATATGTGAGACTCAGTCCAGTTCACGCTGCAAGTTCACTTAAGACCTTTGCACGTGAGAGGATGTATTAGAGGCTTAACTATTCAAGTTAAGCCCACACTTATAAGCTTGTGTTTTTAAGAAAGTGGCAAACTTAATAGAAAAAGTTAATTTTTCAAATTTTGGAAGGCGTCCAATCCTCCCTATGTCGTTTCATGGTTCATGGTTCACTCTATATATATATATATATATATATATATATATACACACACACATACACAAACATAAGAAAAATTTACTCTTATTATTTCAAACATAAATTACATTGTAAATTTTCTTAAATTAATTATTTTACTAAATTCAATATGTTTTAATAAAAAATACAATTACAAAAATAGATTAATAATTGTAATAATAAGAGTACATACTTTTTAGGTTTTAAAATGTGATAATAATTGAAAGTAGATTAAGAATTGGAATGTTCAATATGATAATAATTAATAAACTACAACAATTTATTTAAAATATATATTTTTGATTGGTGGCAAGAACTAAAAAATAATAATCATAAATTTACTTGTCCTACATAATATCTCCAAATTTCTTGTAACATTATACAAAAATATAATAATTCAATTTACATTAATCTTCCCTAAAAAGAATAATAATTGTTTTTGTGATTGCACACAAATATTTCATCAAAGAACCACAAATTTTAATACCTACAACAAAGTATGAGATTCTTGTAGCATGATATTAAAATCAAAACTTGCTAGTGGTTGTTAACAATGAATTTTTGTGAAATATATTCATGATTTGACAATAATATATTTTCAAAATTCTCTAAAAATTGGAAGGACCAAATCAAAGTGGTTTGCTAGTCATTGTTAATTTCTAATATTGTATTGCCAACAAAACATCATATTATAATACTGTTAATTTATGTTGAAATCAAATTAATAAAATATTGAGTTGAAGAGGATGAAGATCGATGTTTGTGCTACCTCGCTAGCCTGGGCAAATGTATTCCAAGATCCAAACCCGTAATCGATGAAGATCGATGTTTGTGCTACCTCGCTAGCGTGGCAAATGTATTCCAAGATGGCAAGATCCAAGCCCGTAATTGGTTGCTCTTAAATTGTTCTACCATTTGATAATTATAACTGGTACGACTCGTATATTTATAGTTGACCGAATACCAGAACAGTGGACTCCGGTTCAATGGATTTAATTAAAACAATAGAAAATTGTAGTTCAACAAGAATCTAGAAAGCTCAGTTAGTGAATTAAGAAAGTAAATACACGTTTCTCTCGCTAAGCAACAAACCCGACGAAATTAGTAAAAAACAAAATGCCATTAATGAAGCATTTGATGGCACAAGTACCTATATGAAATATAAGTTTTTAAATTATTAATTATAGTTTTTTTTAACATTTTTCCTTCTCTTTTGACAGCAATTTGCTATTCATTCAATAATAAATATTTAAATGGTTTTGTCTTCTTTTGTCCCATGACCCTAAAAGCGTCCTACATAGCCCACCGAAAATTGATATTATATATTTATTGGCCTAAAAACTCTCATTTCAGACAATATGGGACTCACCTACAATAACTTGCTCTCATCCATCTGATGCCCATGACTTGTACCGGCCAGCACTCACAAGTCACAACTCATAATAAGATGATGTATGAATAGATTGTATTTATACCATTTACTCATATTTTCAAAACTGATCTTCATATTTCATGTTTGTAATAATTTGATGTAAAAATAAAAGGTGAGACATGAATTAACAATATATTATATTAATGATATATAATTACCGTCCGTACATTTTTGTAAAAGGATTACCCAATTGATACTATATTATAACAAAAATTGAAAAAATATATAAGAGATTTTTACTCCTGGAGTAGTCTTTTTCTACCTATATAAATTGATTTTACTCAAGGTCTCACAATTTTATTTAATTTTAGCCTTAGATATATGTAAATCTTAAGATATCACAAAAATTTGTGGATTAATATACGAGAATGGCTATGTATATTGTATATATGTAATTAGTCAATGAACCTACATTACTGTTAACTTAGTATAGATATAGGTTCAGGCTATTGAGACTTGATTTTTTTTACTTAATTTTATATATTATTTGATAGTCATTTATTTATTATAATTCATGGATATAAAAGAGAAGTTAAAAGAGAAATTTTTTAATACTAACTCAGTAGCTCTTTTTACCATTACCTTAGAAAAATCAACGGCTATCAAATGATATGTAAAATTAAGTCAAAAAAATTAAATCTCAATAGCTCAAACCATATATATATATTACATGAAAAAAGAGTTGCACTTCACCAATAATTAAAAAAAAAATACACTAGAGAGTTGTTGTTTTTTATCTGTAATAGTGCTCAGAGAATAAAATAAAATAAAAATGAAAAGATGAATGAAAATAAAGAACTGAATTGCTAAGTATATGATTTCACCATAACCCATCTAAATTGATTCCTCATGTTTAGTCTTATTGAATTCTAGGATAAATTACTGAAAGCTTCCAAGATCAGATAAAATTATTCAAATAACATAATCCAATTATTCCTAATTTAAGTTGAAGGATCCCCAAATATATTAAGCTAATGGATTTCCCTGGTAAACGCTACACAACCCATAACAATACGCCTATTGTGCATGAAGTCATGATATTGAATTGTAGATCAATTATTGTATTAGATCTCCCAATTCTAATACAATAATTAAAATCATTCATACATTGGCTAGATGCATAAAAGCATTTAAAAAAAAACAACAATATTTAGAATCAATCAAAGAAATTCAATAATATAAACTCAAATCATCAAATTCATTAAGGCTAGGCTACATCACAGCCTTAGCACAAAAATACTAGTTCATGATGAAACTATGAAAAAAAAATTAAAATAAAACATTAAGAAGAGAATCGCAAATTAGAATGGTTAAAGAAATCTGCATATTTTCATGTATAGATCTTGCCTTCTCCTTCTCCAATTGATGAATCTAGAGTTTTTTAGGCTTAGGGAAGTATCTTTAGCCATCATCTCTCCTCCTCTAATCTTTAAAATATGATCTCTATTTATATTGGAAGGGTTTTGGAGGTTCAAAAATCACGTTGGCGCCCCAACGATCAACTCTGTCAGCCCTAGCACAAACTTTCTAGAAAATCGGTGCCCTAACATGGAAAAAATCTGCTTCTTGGCATAAACTCTCTGTTTGGAGAAACTACGCTTATAATTTGGAAAAGTCATCAACATGAAAGTTAATTTTTCAAATTTCATAAGGCATCCAATCCCCTTTACGTCGCTTCATGGTTCACTCTAAATGTAAATATATATTTATATATATACATGCACAAACAAAAAATTTACTCTTATTATTTCAATCATTAAATACATTGTAAATTTTGTTAAATTAATTATTTTACTATATTCAATATTTTTAATAAAAAATGCAATTACGAAAGTAGATTAATCATTGTAATGATAAGAGTACATATTGTTTTAGGTTTTAAAATGTGATAATAATTGAAAGTAGATTAAGAATTGGAATGTTCAATATGATAATAATTAATAAACTACGAATTTATTTAAAATATATATTTTCGATTTGTGGCAAGAACTAAAAAAAAATCATAAATTGTATAAGGTTCATGACTATCAAGAGACTAAAATCCAAAACAAAATTGCTTGTGTTAGCAAAGCGAAAAAAAAATCATATAAATAACATTATAAAATGTATTGTAATAATCACAGCGTGAATTTCTAATATTAATTTGTGTTGAAATCAAATAAATAAAATATTGATTTCAAGAGGATGAGGATCGATGCTTGCTATACCCGACGAAATTAACTAAAATATTGATTTTAGTTCAACAAGAATATAGAAAGCTCAGTTAATGAATTAAGAAAGTGTACACGTTTCTCTATCAACTTGTCGCTGAACACCAAACCCGACGAAATTAGTAAAAAATAAAATGTCATTAACGGAGCATTTGATGGTACAAGTATCTCTATGAATTAGGATTTTTTAAATTATTAATTATAGTTTTTTAACACTTTTCCTTCTCTTTTAACAGCAATTTGCTATTCGTTCAATAATAAATATTTAAATGGTTATGTTTGCTTTTGTCCCATAACCCTAAAAGCTTCTTACATGGCCCAACCATAACTGATGTTATATATTTATTGGACTAAAAACTCTCATTTCGGACGATATGGGATTCACCTACAATGAATTGTTCTCATCTATCTGATGCCCATGACTTGTCCCGGCCAGCACTCACAAGTCACAACTCATAATAAGATGATGTATAAATAGATTCTATTTAAGAAAGAGGATGAAGATCTGTGGTAACTCAAAATTTTGAAACAGTAGAAAAGTTTTGATTTTGGTATCCAGATTAATTTTTCTGTAATATGTTGTTGATGTTATACTGCT
Source organism: Bursera palmeri (assembly GCA_026225775.1). Classification (NCBI taxonomy): domain Eukaryota; kingdom Viridiplantae; phylum Streptophyta; class Magnoliopsida; order Sapindales; family Burseraceae; genus Bursera; species Bursera palmeri. The sequence goes on along the minus strand of JANKKB010027735.1, from coordinate 3,017 downwards.
GTGAATGGGGGGATTTTGGATTGATGTATATGTAAGAAAGAATAAGAGAATGTATGTGTGAAGAGTTAAAAGGAAACTGTATAAATCTGGAAGAGTCGGTCGCCAAACAGAGAGTTGGCACCGCGACGTGAAATGGATTCACGCCGAGGCGTGGAACTGGGCGTGGAACCACAGATTCTCTGGAATTCGATAAACTCGAAGTCAGAGAGTTGGCACCGGGGAGTGAAACCCATTCCACGCTGGGGCGTGAAATAGAAGCGGTTTCACGCCGCGATGCAAAACGTTATGCACCGCGGTGCCAATGCGAAACTTCACGGATTTTATAAAATTTTAACACTGAGCGTGTCCCAATTTCTTTTAATTAAAAGAACCCTAGCCCGCCTCCCTTTCATTTTACGTGACACAGCCGAGAAAGAGAAAGAAGGGAGAAAGAAGCAGAAGAGATAGGAGAGGGAAGAGAAAAAAGAGTTGCACTTCACCAATAATTAAAAAAAATACAATAGAGATTTGTTTTTTATCTGTAATAGCGCTCGTTTTGGCTTTTGTTAAATTTACGTTGTAAATTTTCTATAAGTGTACAAAATCGCACTAAGTAATATAGTGATTTTTCAATCAAATATCATATCTACAGAGACAAATATATTGAATACTAATTCTACTGAATTCATTACTGTTTAGATAAATGAAACTTAATTTAAATTTTAAAAAATATACTGAAATTAAACTAAAACAGAGAATAAAATAAAAACAATGAAAGAATGAATGAAAACAAAGAACTGAATTGCTAAGCATATGATTTCACCATAACCCATCTAAATTGATTCCTCAAGTGTAATTCTATTGAATTCTGAGATAAATTACTGAAAGCTTTCAAGATTAGATAAAATTATTCAAGTAACCTAATCCAATTATTCCTAATCTAAGTTGAAGGATTCCCAAATACATTAAGCTAATGGATTTCCCTGATAAACGCTACACAATCCATACCAATATGCCTATTGTGCATGCAAGTTATGATATTGAATTGTAGATCAATTATTGTATTAGATCTCCCAATTCTAATACAGTAATTAAAATCATTCATACATTGGTCAGATGCATAAAAGCATTAAGAAAAACAACAATATTAAGAATCAATCAAAGAAATTCAATAATATAAACTCAAATATTCAAAACCATTAAGGCTAGGCTACATCACAGCCTTAGCACAAAAATATTAGTTCATGATGAAACTATGAGAAAAAAAAAAAAAGAAAATTAAAATAAGACATTGAGAAGAGAATCGCAAATTAGAATGGTTGAAGAAATGTGACATCCGATATCGCTTGAGAAGGATAAGTCGTGACATCCCATATTTTGGATAAGTTAAATACCCTGTGAGTTCCTTAAACTGTCGAAAGCCTTTTGGGTTGCGAAACCCGAGAACAAAACCGTGATGTACTGTGTGCCCAAAGCGGACAATATCCAACAGTGGATTAGGGTGTTACAGAATGGTATCAGAGCTCATCCCAATCGGAAATGTGCAGATATTCAAAGTAACCTGAGAAGGGTGTGCCAACGAGGACGTTGGACTCAAAAGGAGGGGTGAATGTGACATCCGACATCGCTTAGGAAGGATAAGTCATGATATCCCATATTGCTTGAGAATAATAAATTTGGATAAGTTAAATACCCTGTGAGCTCCTTAAACTATCGGAGGGTTTTTGGGTTGTAAAGCCCGAGAGCAAAACCGTGATGGACTGTGTGTCCAAAGCGGACAATATCTGACAGTGGGCCGGCGTGTTGCAAGTGTTGATGTTTATGTATAGATCTTATCTTCTCCTTCTCCAATTAATAAATATATAGTTTTTTAGGCTTAGGGAAGTATCCTTAGCTATCATTTCTCCTCCTCTAATCTCTAAAATATGATCTCTATTTATATTGGAAGGGTTTTGGAAGTTCTAAAATCACGTCGTCGCCCCAGAGAGCAACTTTGTGAGCCCCAACGCAAACTTTCTGAAAAATCGGCACCCCAGCATGGAAAAAATCCACTTCTCGGCACAAACTCTCTGCTTGGAGAAACTACCCTTATAGCATAATTGTGGGTAGCAAACCAAAAGATACTCATTGGTGTGACATCATATGCGTACAGATAAAAATTGAGCTCATCGTATAGTGTTAACCTACGATGCTCAATCTGCCACGCAACAATGAAGCAAGGTATAGACAGCAACATTCCAATCCAAATTCTCACTAATTTAGCCTTTTCCTCTTTAGCTTTCTTTTTCTCTTCATCTAATTCCTTGACGATCTCCTTGTGGCCCTCTGCACATTTGAACAAGTGGCTTGAAATCATTTTGGTTGTTGCAGAGGAAATCAAGCTTCCCGAGTTCTTCTGCGCCTTTGTTTGTAGCAAGATTATACATATACGTAACCAGAAAAATATTCAGTTATTTGAGAATATTTAACTTCTTGTGAAATAAATAATTTACATGTTATTTGATTAGTTTTTTTACATTTTTTTAGCATAGAAAATACAACTTATAATTATCTAAATAAATCTTACTTTCATTATTTATAAGTGTATATATCAAAATATTGGGTTTCAAATATTTTTTGGATGGTAAAAACAAACAAATTAACGTTTATAGTCATATATTAAAAAATATATCATTTAAATTTTTATGTTCTGAATTATTAAAATTACAATTAAAAAGACATAATATTTGTCTTCTTACATTATTCTAATTATATTCTTAATGTGTATGTAATTTTAATGTGCGTCTAAAGGGGAAATATTACAATCTCAAATAGTATATAATTTCATCATTAAAATGATTAAATTATCTTATAAAATGAATGATTAAAATGAATTTAATAAAATTATTAGCCAAACACAATTTCTAAGATAGATTAATAAATTTAATGATGAATATTCGCATATTTTTTAGGGTTTAACATGTACTGATAAGCACTTAAAAGTGTACATTTATTATGAGTTTAAATATCATTTTTACACTTTAAGTGCTATTAATTTA
>JANKKB010027734.1:0-11714 GCA_026225775.1 Bursera palmeri | reverse complement strand
ATAGCACTTAAAGTGTAAAAACAATGATTTAAACTCTTAATAAACATACACTTTTAAGTGCTAATCACCTATAAAAGGAAAACTTTATATTTTCTTGTACACAGGAGTTAGAGAAAACGAGAGAAGAAAATAGAGAAAAGAGAGAGACTGTTCTAGAGAGAGAGAGAGCTATTCTAAAGAGAGAAAAGGCAGAGAGGAAGAGAAGTAGGTGTATTTCCACTTCTGTAATCTTGTATTATTTCCCTTGTAATCTCCTAATTCTTCATAGTGAATGGCTATACTCAGCAACTAGATGTAGGATCGATTTTGATTCGAACTAGTATAAACCTCATGTCTCTCATTCTCTTTACTATTTCTACAGTAACTTTTGTGGGTCCCTTAGTTGGATTTCTGGTTCCTTTGTTTTGTGCTTGCTTTGGGTTTGTGTGCTTCCACGTAACATTAGAAAAAAGATTGTATTAGAAATTTGCTTCATAAAATTTCCCAAAAGGGCTGTGATCGAAATCAGAAAACTTGTTCGGAACACACCTATGAATTTAACAGTTTTTTTCAGGATTGGTGGACATAGAAGTGCCATAAGATTTTGATTTATTAGACTTGCAACCTAGTCCAATGAAGGATTTATGTATAAGAAGTTGATTCCTGGTAAGATAACTATCATGCAATTTGTTTAAAGATAAATTCCATAGAGCAACGATTGGACTCTGCAGATATATGGAATAGATGTAAGAAAAAATTAAGACCAAATTAGAGAATTATATATCGTTGATTGATAAGGAACTAAGAAACCAGTAAAACTGAAGAGAAGTGTCTATCCTTTTTGAAGAAGAAGAACACTTCTATGATTTCAAGTACTAGCGTTTCTCTTGAATCCATATGCGCTATCAATTATTATATTTGGGATGTGAGTAATCTTTGGCCATGTTATTTCTACATCTTTCAGACAACTGGGGCCAAGCATGGATAGACAGCCGTAAAAGTGAAGCTAAATTGCGCATCCACTCTGGTAGAGCCATCAAATTGGGGCATCTGTAAATGAAGAGAGATTGTAGAGTGGTAGCATATTGAAGTCCCCTTGGAAGAGACACCAATTTCACACACATACTTTGAGGAATTGTTTTTGAACCAGGTTGCCAATTGAATTTCATATTTGTTTTGTGTGAGTTGGTTGGTGACATGGATGTTTTGATTACATGGTAATTTTTTAGGCGAAAATTTTGTCAATTAGTTGTTTTGTGTGTTTTTATTTTTGTAGTTTTGCTCGAGGACTAGTAAAAGTTCAAGTTTGGGGTATTTGATAAGTATATAGTTTACCTTATTAAATTACTTATAGATTTTGAATTTATGCTAGTTTTTCTATGTTTAGAGTTTTTATTTAATGTTTTGTGTTAATATTATTGTGTTAAGAAGATTGGAAGAAAGATAGCAGAAAATTTTAAGAATTGAAAAAAGTTGTTTCACGTCACGGCGTGAAACTATTCGACACCGAGGCAAGGAGTTTCTGGAAACTGACGGGTTGACATTTAATGTTCTATGCCGCAGTGTGGAATGGATTTGGTGTCACGGTGCGGTTTCTTTGAATTAGTTTCCTCTTGTCTTTTAGAGCTAGGGTAATTTGAAAAATAGGCATACAAAAGGGAATTAGTTTCAACAGAAGAGGGGACAACCAAAGAGAGTATGAGAAGACAACAAGCTCTGGTTTTTCAGCACACAATAAAGCAGAGAAGATCAAGAGATCATTCTCCTGTCAACATTTCAGTTTTTCATGTTTTCTTTAATTGTTTTTGTTTCTTTTAGGATTATGATGAACTAATTCATGATGTAGCCTAGCCCTATAAATTTAATTCTTTGTTTATTTGTTCATGGATTCATAAAATAAATTTTGACTGTGTGGATATTGAGCTCTTGCTTTTATACAATCAATCATTGTATAACTGATTTCTATTTGTTATGTTATATTGATGGATGTTTCATAATAATTGAACTATATTCATTCACCATAGTCTACATGTATGATAGAAATATTTACATGGATTATATAGCATTGAATAGAGGAATTCACAAATCTTAATGTGTTTGAAGGCCCTTAAACTCGTTATAGATAATTGAGTTAGGGATAATAAATAAGTTTATTTGTTCTTGAGGAGAGACTTATAAATAGTATTAGGAATTATTGCTTTCCTAATAATATGTTTGAATCCAGTTGAATTGTAGTCAGGGAGTTAATTCAGAAAATTATTACTTTCATATTAGTTTCTCATATATAAAGTTCATCAGTTTTAGTTTTGTTAATTTTAAATTCATAGTTAATTTTCAATCTGATTAATTAGTGTTTAAATAGTATAAGATTTAATTTAATTTAGTAATCAGTTAGTTAATCCCTGTAGGATGATAACTCAGCTTCATCATTGTATTATTTGAATCAATTTCGTATACTTGCGAATTGATCATCAAAGTGTCACGTGATAAGTCTTTTTTATTTCACAATCGTCAATGTGATACCTTATTTGTAAATATAATTAGAAAAATAAAAAAGATCTCAAAAAGTAAACAACTAACAATTATTTCTTACAACACGGAATAATTTATCCGTAAGACGATCCAAGAAATGGTAATATGTAGTCCTCCATCTTCTGTTGAAAAGCAGAGGACCTACCATACCCCAAAAGCCCACTACGAAGCCAAGTCCCATACTTACATAGAACCAATTCACTTCATCTTTGTGTCCCTTTCCATCTCCATCATCAGGTTTTGGAGTACAATCGTTAGGAAGTGGAGATCCACAAAGTTCATTGCCAGCAAAACAGGATGCATTGAAGCCTTGTATTTGAGTGCTTAAAGGGATTTTTCCAACCAACATGTTGTTGGATAAGTTCAAGTAATTCAAAAAAGTCAAATTTAAAATGCTCTGTGGAATTTCACCTGAAAGCTGATTTTCCGAGAAATCAATGGACTCCAATGACCCCATAACACCAATACTCTTAGGAATGTTTCCGGTAAGAGAATTGTAGGACAAATTCAACGATCGTAGAGCGCCAAGATTTGTCACCTCTTCAGGAATTGCTCCTGAGAAATTATTCTTCGAAAGGTCTATAAATCTTAACAAATTAAGTATGCTGTTATATTCTAATTCTTTTCCTTTCATCACAAGAGATGCATCCTCAACAAACTTTGCTGCAGAATAACTTGGATAACTTAGAAAGTTCATTTCGGAATAATTCACTGCCACCATGGCACTGAAATTTTTTATGCACCTTGGTATAATTCCTGAGAGATTGTTATATGCCAGGTCTAAGATTTGTAGAGAAGCAAGATTGCAGAGCTCTTTTGGGAGATGACCATAAAAATTATTTGAACGAAGGTTGAGAATCTTCATTGCTGAAAATTTTGCTCCAATCCATGTTGGAATATTCCCAACAAACTCATTTCCAGCCATGCTAAGTGCTGTCAACTTTGTACAATTTTCAAATGACATTGGTATTGCTCCCGAGAGGCTGTTTTTCTGGAGGTTCAATGACAGAAGAGAAGTTAAATTTCCCATGGAGGCTGGAAGTTTACCAGTGAACTTATTGTTACCCAGATTCAGGACCGACAATTGCCAGTTTATCCAACAATCAGGTAGTTCTCCTGATAAAGCGTTGTCTCCAAGGTTGAGAATTATGGTCCTCTTTGGCTCTTTCATTTCATGACACAAAAAATGGGCAGTGGAACCATTAAAAGTGTTATTGGAAAGATTGATCTCCAACATTTTAAAGGATATAACAGGCAATGGACCTGAAAAGTTATTTGAACTCAAGTCAAGTGACTTAATTCGAACAACCTCAGATGTTAAATTTGGGATGTTTCCATGGATTAGGTTTCCGGAGAGATTTATATAATCAAGCTGGAAAAGAAATTTCCAAAATGTTTCAGAAGTGGTATCTACGATTCCCGAGTTTGATAAATCCACGTAACCTAATTGCTTTTGAGAATAAAGCCATGGTGGAAATTGAGGCCCTAAAAGACAAGATCCTAACCGTAAGGTATAAAGTTGGAATGGAGGAACCCAATCAAGATTGACTTTCAATTTTAATGAGTTTCCAGATGCTGAAAAAGTTGACAGTCCTGTAAGATTGGCAAAGTGAATATGAGTAAGAGTTCCTTCCAATCTGTTGAAAGAAAGATCTAGAACCCTCAAGAGCCTAAGTTCTCCTAAAGAAGATGGAATAGTACCAGAAATGGAGTTTTCTCGTAGATACAGAAAGTCTAGACTTTTAAATTGTCCGAGTTTATTGGTTAGATGACCAGAAAGTTGATTCATACTCAGATCCAATTCTGTTAGTCTATTAGCGATACATCTTGAGAGAATATCTATGACTTCAGATATCTCTTGACTCAATTTGGCAGACGAGATACGGAGTGATTCCAAGTTGCAAAGTCCTCCCAATGATTTTGGGATCCTCCCTTCAAGTTCATTATATGAGAGATCCAGCATCCTGATAGAATTCAGGTTTCCTAGAGCATCTGAAATCGTACCATGCAAGCGACTTCCTGAAAGAGAAAGGGACTCAAGATGGTTACATCTGTATATCCAATTGGGTATGGAAGAATTGAAATAGTTGCCAGTCAAGAAAAGATATTTAAGAGGAGGCAAGGTTTCGAGTTCATCAGGGATTGGAGTTTGAAAATTATTGCTACTTAGATCAAGAGTCACCAAATTGCCAAGACCAAAAACCCAACTGGGAAATTGAGAGTTATCAAATTGATTATCAGAAAGAACAAGTGTGTCAAGAGACGAAAAATTGGCTTCGGGTAGCGCAGGCAAGTGATTGAGTCGACAATTTGATAATCGTATCACCACTAAAGAAGGAAGTAAATTCATCACGAACAACCAGTGATCAGAAGCTTTGCTGAGGTCCACACCTCCCAAATCAAGGTGCCTCAGTAGAGGAAGACCAGATAACCACCATAAATTTTCAACATATAACATTTCCTGATACGTTTGACCAAGGGAAAGATAATGGAGATTAGAGAGATTTCCAAGTTGGTAAGGAATCAATCCACTAAGACTCCGTGCAGAGAGATCAAGATACTCAAGACGACTTAATCTGGACAACCAATTTGGTATTTTAGACTCTAAATGGGTCTCACGCAAATTAAGATGCCTAAGAGAAGTCATGTTTTGCAGTCCATCAGGGATTGGACCCTCCAAGTGAGTATAACTTAGATCAAGAGAGACTAAATGATTAAGGCCCCGAATCCAACCAGGAATCAAAGAAGTATCAAATTGGTTACCAGAAAGATCCAGGGTGGCAAGAGATGAAAAATTTACACTAGGTAGCGGAGGGAACTGATGAAGTTGACAAGATGACAATTGTAGCACCACTAAAGAAGGGAGCGCATTTGTTACCAACAACCAATCAGAAGCATTTATGAGATTCACTCCACTCAAATCAAGATACTCCAAGAAAGAAAGACCTGATAGCCATATTAAATTCTCAACATACAAGCGCAACGAGCCATGACTTAGATCAAGATATTGCAGACTAGAGAGATTTCCAAGTTGAGGAGGAATCATTCCAACAAATCCAGCTCCAGAGAGATTAAGGTATCTTAAATTTCTCATAGAACCAAGAAATTCAGGAATCTGAACTCCTTCGAAATTGTTACAGCTCAAGTCCAAGTAAATTAAATGTTTAAAATCAAACAAAGAGGGATTTATCTTACCACTCAACTTGGACCTTTCGTAGGCTTCAATTTCAGTTTGAGATGCATAATAAGTTGGAGTGTTGAGCGGATTTCCAAGATGGAGCTCAAGGATATGCCCTGACAAGTTGTTGCAAACAACATCAGTCCATTTACAACAATCTCCATCACCAATCCATGAAGCAAGCCTGTTGGAAGGATCTGTGAGATCTTGCTTCAACCTTAAAAGTGCTCGTCTCTCATTTTCTATGCAACCGACGTAAGAGCTTCCATTGCAGAAGCTAAAGTTGAGGGTTGCTATGACAAGTGTTTCCAGGAAAAGAAAAGCAAGAACACTCAGGATTGGTTTATTTGCCATGTGCCTCTATGGTAGAAGGAAATGCGCAGAAAAGGTTATTGATATTGTGCTATTTTATAGTGTTCTTGCGCCAGGAATCCAATTTGCAGTTCTACACTTCTACTTGCCAGTCGTTGCACGAAATTTCCTTGATATTTGCTTTGCACCAAGATTTTAAAGGCATTTGAATGTTCTGGTCCAATATACCGGTGGATAGAAAATTGATTAACGTGGAAAATATGAAAGCTTTGGAAATTTCCACCACCATCATTTTCAAGAGAACAAGACTTGAGTAAGAAAACGTTTAAGTTTCTTTTTTATATAAAGGTTTCCAAAATTTAATGAAAATTTGACATTCTTTATAAGTTACAAACCAGCCTAAAAACAATAAAAAATTTAGTTAGGGGTTGTCTTATGTGACCTAAAGGTACATATTAAGTCATCAAAATTTATGTATTCTTATTTATTTCAATTATTGATTTATCTTAGAAATTATGTTAAATTAATAACTTGCGATATAAATCAATAATTAGAAGAAATAAAAATATACTAATTTTAATATTATATTATATGCTTTTATGATATACATTAATACGACCACTTTAGTTTTATGACATAATTTTAAAAAATATATATTATTTTTGATTGTCATCTACCTGAAAAATGCTTTTTAAATAAAGAATAGCACTTGATAGAATTCCTGCAATTTTCAAGTACTTTTAATTAAAGGAAATATTTTTATTCGAAAACTCTTACTACTATTAATTTCTTTTGTATTGACGTGATCATTGAGCTCATATATAAGACGTCAATCTAATCCTAAGCAAGGTCCCTCTCTTTTAATGTACTGATTGAAGATATATGCAAGTGTCTACCGGTCCTCAATTCACTAGAATGGAGTTAATTGCGTGCACAACGGTGTCAATGTTTTATAGTTCGATTCACTTAATTATGACATGTGAATTCTTTGCCAAAATTTTCTTTGGTCTATGTTAGTTTTTCATACCAATTGACTTTGAGACACCGTTCATCTTAAATTAAGGGCGAAGTCAATAATAGTGTTCAAACTTTGAAGTCAAAAGAAATATCCCATTTATTGTGATAAAAGGATCCTACCTCGCTAAATGAAAGTGTGGAGACACGGTTTAAATAGGGTTAATAAGCATTTACCTAACGTGATGTGTTTTGGATTAAAAAAAAAAAAAACCGTACGGTCCAATATTACCAAAGCGACTAAGTAAAAACTGAGTATGTTTATATGTATGTGTGAAGTCTATAGATTGATGAAATATTAGGAAAAAATACTTGAAAATATATTCTAAAACAATAATTTGACTTGTACATTTAACGTGACACAAAAGTATGGGATGAATAGTTACCACATTATTTATTTTAAAAAATATTTATTTTTTATATTTACGCATTTAATGAATTTGTAATACGTGAGGTTATAAAAATTGGGTTGTATAATTTGGTTTTATATATAATATTACTCGTTATAAAAAAGTATATAATATCTACTGTTGTTATATATGTAGTAAACTTAAGGTTAAAAAAGAAGAACTCTCATCTCATGTTTGGTTTCATTTGCTTTAAATAGCAATCGTAGAAAGAAAAGAAATGTGCAAGAGAGGGTTACCAATATAATCGTTTGCATTTATAGAATTAAGATGTAATTTTATACGACTGACTTGAGGATGATTTAATACATACGTTTGTCTCATTTATGATTTTTTTTATTATTTAAAATTTATTTAATGGTCTCTGCTATGAAGATCGATTGATAGTTTTATGTTCACATATTCTTTGACCCACTAAATACCTTTTTTTTCAAAATTTCAAAGATATTTTAATAACAAATAGACCCAAGTGCCTAATAGCTAATCAATTGACGAAATGGGAGATTAATATAGCATCTGAATTTGGTGAATAACCCTCTCCTGTTTCTTTATCTCATCTTTTCTTAGTCTTCTAAACGCATGAAATGTGTCAATTAAACTATTGAGTGCTCAAGATTAATATAATCTTAATTATTTTATTTTATTTTTTAAAACTAATGTTCTACACTCAAACTCAAACTTAATTTTATATCCAAAAATAAATTAAATTGCATAGAGACAAACGAGGAGAGTGGTCATTCTCATTCGGATCAGGAATCAAACCTCTTGTCTCGAAGAGAAGAGCTTCAGGAAATTTCTTTGGTATCCATATGCCAACTTGTTAGTGATGACAAGCAAGAGAACGATATTGTAAAGTTGCGCTCACCATTTACGTGAAACTCGGATCAACGAGAATGAGTTTGGCAAAATTATTGTCAGCCAAAAAGTAGTAAAAATTCCAACCCATGTAATCTGTATTATCGGAAATAGTTAGATTGTACCTGAAACTAGATCTACTTGGATGTGACAACTACAATTTTAGACCTTTTTTTTTTAATCTCTTCCCCTAACCCAACTGAAGGTTTCTGTTGTCCAAGTCATAGTGCTGGAACTGACATATTTCTGTGAAACATTTTTGGCATCAATAAATGAGAGTATTGGACTTGGGTGAGATACCTAAGATTGGCTTTCCAATTATCCAGTCCAACTCTGACGAGTAAATTAAACAATTGCTTTAAGCAGTTGCCTTAATTCATGTTCAAGAAAACCATAACCAGGGTATGTGTATTTTTAATTAGTGCAATTAGAACACATAGAGCTAAGAAAGCAAACAGGCAGAAGGAAAGAGAAGAGTAATAGAGAAAGACAAGAGGGCATATACATATTGTGATTTGAGAGATTTTTTACTAAGGTGACTGACTTATTCTTTATATATTCCATCAGAAAGCAAACAGTATAATATAGCTGAGCTTTTCCTTTAAAAACAGATTAAAAAAAATAAAAATTCAGCTAGTACCAAAACAAGGTGCTGTACATGCTGTAATGCTTGACTTCACTTTAGAATAGTGGTTGATAGTCACTACTTACAAATTGTGGGCTGGTGGGGGAAGTGTCACGTGGTAGGCGAATGCAAATTTGAAGTTATTTAAGTAATTACATTTTGGTACGTATTAGAGCTAAAATAGCCCAGATTTTGGGTCAAGCGCCTAGACCAACTTGCATTAGTTGAATTTTAAATTACTTCTATTTATTTATTTATGGAATACACAAAAGTAGACCGAAATAATCATTCACCGTAATATCAATTTAAATTGCATCTATTTATGGAATCACAAAATTAACGAGAAGNTCACCGTAATATCAATTTAAATTGCATCTATTTATGGAATCACAAAATTAACGAGAAAAGAAACCGTTCAAAAACATATATAAATAGGAGCTTCGTCAGCTAGATGTTGAATTTTATCCATCTCTGACGAGTAAATCGACATTAATATTTGACCTCTAATAAAAATAATGATATGATTTTGGTTTAGGTCCAATTTGCTTGTGTAAACAGCTATATACATTTGGTTCAAGTTTGTTAATTTCGACTTGATGATGCTGTTGTAGATGTGACAATGTCCGCCGTAACGAAACCGGGTCACGACCACCATCCAGCTCAACAATAACAACGTATTTCTTACATAGGAGTAATTACAGAAACTTAACTTGGGCCTTTTCTCCGAAAAATCCAAGCATTCTAAGACAGCTTGCAAATCCACTAGACTTCAAGACGATGGGACGGAAATCAAGAGATCTTATTACTATGGATCGACGAACCGGAGACGAATTGATACGAGCAGAAGATAATACGTGTGCATGTGCTGCAGGGCAATATCTTTATTTGATTGAGGGCAGTATTTTTATTTGATTGATATCTTAGTTATTTTATTTGATGAGTCTGCAGAATCATTAGTTTTCCTTTATGTTGTTATTTCATTTCCTTTTCTATTTTATTTTCGTAAACAATTATTCCTTGTAAGGCTATATAGCCATGGAGGAGAATGAATAAAGCATCAAGAGTTTTTAACGTAGTGAATTGCTACCAAAGGAGGCTTAGAACCCTTCGAAGTGTTCTATTTATCATCATAGGAAAGCCACGTAAAACTGGTTTGAGTGTTTTTCTCATCCAAGGGCCTGTTACGCGTTCTCAAACTAAAGCACGTAACAACTTGGTATCAGAGCCAGATATGCCCGATCACCGTTTTGATCGCTTGGAGTCCGAAATAGGATCCCAAGGGACTGGGCAAACAACATTACATCAAGATTTGCAACAAGAGGTAAAGGCTAGTGAGGAGAGAATGCGAAAAGAAATGAAAGCAGGGGAAGAATGAATGATGAAGCAGATGGAGACTATATTTCAGGCCATGTCAGCACAAATTGAAGGAATGACAAGTCAAGTTAGTGGGGCTGAAGGTGGTTCGAGATCAAATCAAAAAGGAAAAGGGAGGTTGGGTTCGACTTTTACCAATTTTAAATCAACCAAATTGGACTTTCCTCATTATGATGGGACCAATGATCCAACAGGATGGATTTACAAAGCTGAACAATTTTTTGAATTTCAACAAACAGAGGAAGAGGAAAAGGTTGCTATGGCAGGATACCATCTTGAAGGTGACGTGCAGATGTGGTATCAGCAATTAAAGGAGACATCAGTTTACTTAGATTGGGAATCTTTAAAGAACGAATTACACATGTGTTACGGACCAACAAAATTTCAAAATTTTTTTGGTGATCTTGTAAAATTAATGCAAGAAGGAACAGTCAGAGACTACAGCATGGATTCCAAAGATTACTGAGGCGTGCTGGGAAACTGACTTCTGAATGGCAGGTAGGCTGCTACGTGAGTGGGCTTAATGAGTCCATCAGATCAAATGTGTTAGCTGCGAGTCCGGAAAACTTAACCAGGGCTATTGGGCTAGCCCAAGTCTACGAGGCTTGATCCAACAACATAAAAAAAATACAGCTGGTGGAGGGGAAAAAAACTTGATTCGCACCTACTCGGGCTGCACCATCCCATGTGCCTCTATTACCATCAACCACACCACCTATGCCCTCTCCGGTGCTGTCAATGCCTAGAAACCCCATCATCTGACGTCTTAGTCCTGGGGAATTACAAAATCGTTGTGAAAAAGGATTGTGTTTCAATTGCGATGAAAAATTCGCTGCAAGTCACCGTTGCAAGAAATTATTCTTCGTTGAAGGCAACTTTGACAATATGGTGGACATGTCGGTTTGTCCCTCAATCCATCGGAGTAACGGTTGATAACTGTCATTTAACTGAGTTAAGTTAGTAAATAATTGCTAGTTAACGGGAATAAGTTAGCTAGAGTGAGCTGCAAGGTAAGCTTCTCTTACGAATAATGCTCACCACCATTAATGTGCGGATGAGAGTGAAGGAAGCTCTTAATTGTGCTATGTGTTAGTGGACACCTATCAATTTTTCCCTACCCATGTGATGCTCAATTTGGTATTAAGTCATGGGGCTTCATAATATCCGGCCATGGACTGGGTCAATCTCAGAAGCTTGGTTTTGATTTAGTGACTTGCCGGAAAATCTGTTGTCTCGTCTTGGGTATTGTTTGTGGGCTGGACATTTGTATTGGACAATATGCATTAAAAGAGTGTCCTAAATCATTTTTCTGAACCACGAGCTACCTTTGTTCGTAATTGCAGTATGAATGGAGCTTAAAGGCTTGAAGAAAATTCTGAAGAACATCGGATCACAGCAAGTAATCTTATATAGATTGATTCATTCTATTCTTTTCATA
>JANKKB010027733.1:0-11713 GCA_026225775.1 Bursera palmeri | reverse complement strand
TACACTTTTAAGTACTTATCAGGTGTTTTAGTCCATTTGTTTATAATTAGATAGGAAAATAATAAAAATTTTCAGGGTTGGCTATTTCTGCAATTGCATCCCAAATTTGGGATATTTGTTCAAATTCCCCATTTCCTAATAAGGATATCAAATTCATTTATGAGAAATATTAAGATATTTGTAGGGAAACCGCCACAACATTTAGTGAATGATTATACATGAGGTAAAGCGTCTTTTGAAATTAGGATATCTACTAAGATTAAATTCCAACACCAGGTTTCAGAAAACATTATAATATTTAAAGAAAATGTTGTTAGACGACAAGCTACAGGATTTACAAGACTACCGAGATCGCATATATTCAAGGACTAGAATCAACAAAAATTTAGCCACAAGTCTTCATGCTTCACATTATTGAATAAGGAGGCTAGCGTGGGGGATATTTTAGATATATGGGGAAAGACGAAAAAGAGACTTCAAGCTTGTTAGACAACTTGATAACTGAATATTGTATCTTCCGAATATATAAGTCCTAACAGCTTAGAGTGTCAAATAAGTGTCAAGGTTGACACGATATTTGTGTATTAGCTACAAAGAAACTTCCCCATAAAGCCGGAGGCCAAAAAGAAGCAAAGAAAGGAATTATCCTCACTTAATAAAGAGCAGCCAAAAGAGGATAAAATCTTAGTTGATTTCTCTATCCAGGAAATCAAAGCTATAATTTATCTTCTTAAATTGTTTTCATACCAAAGATAACTCATGTAATTATGATAGCTCAAAGTAATGAGAAGGTGATCAAAAAAGAAAATATGGAGAAGAAACCCCTATAAAAGGAGGGCGGGAAGAGCTGTCTAAGGTACTCACAATGAATGCTCACAAGAAAAACCTCTCATATATTGTCTTTCACCACAAAAGAGATCCCTAACTGACTTATCGGAGGGTTATTGCCAATGAGAAACCTGGAACCTCTTGACCTTGCTTTTGGTTGTCGTCTACATTTTCCAATTTTGTGAAGGCGTCGAAAAGTCAGGACTCGAAAGGGAAGATCAGACTGTCCCTTTCTCCACCAAAAACCACGTCCCTACTCAGATATCATCTTGCTATCAAAATTAGCGTTGCCAGAGGGTATCGCTATCATTTCCTTAAATCACAGAGCACATGTGATAATCTTGGTGTCATTTTTTGGCATCAACACGATTGTTTATACTTCTCTTTGTTCATTTCCAATCTCATAAGTTAACGAATGTGTCATCTGGCTAGCATACATACATCCAAGCGTCTAGAGAACTTAGAAAAATGCTTCTCTAACTTTGTGTTTGGTTACATTAACTGTTGCAAGAACATCATTTCCTCTACTATGGCATTCTTGATTACAATGTAATGAAATCTCACTCCTCAATGACCTCAAAAACTCTACCTTGTACCTGAGCAGAAGTAACAATTGAAGGTCCTATGGTCAGTTTCCCTGAAGCCACTCCCTTGTTTGCATTGTCCACCAACTTAATATCTAGTTCCCAGACCCAAAGCCACGAGGACTTGGCCTTGATGATGCCGAGTCTGCAAACTGTTTCCTTGATTCTGATCTTCTCCTCCGCCTTGCAGTACCAGGAGGAGCCTAATACAAGTGAGAAACATGAAAAAAAAATAAAAAATAAAAAATAAAATAAAATAAAATAAAATTTAGAATACAACATAGACACAAAACAAATATAGCAAATGAAAAAGTTCTAAAATAGAATCAAAATGGACCAAGATATTCATTCAGAAAAATTGCTAGCTACTTATGTTGTTTTTGAGAACAAATGGAACTCCATTTTTGTTTTGTATTTGAGAGTAATGTCAGTTTATGGAGCATGGCATGCAAGAAACAATTAATTATCCATATCAAAATGGAAGGGATATCTCTAACTTCTCAAAAGTTAGTATCTATTTAACAAATACGGGTGATTTTAGCATCTAATTAAAAAGTTACCCATGTCAAAAGACTGCTGATTGTAAGCATAATCTAATAATTTTTGTTCTTTATTATTCTGTTAAACAAAGTGCAAAATGTAAACAAGGATAGAGAGAGAACAGTTCATTTTCTAGTATCATGTCAAATAAAAACAACAGAAGGTTGGTAAATATATGTGCTCCATGTGAGATTAATTACTTAACAGTTCGTCTTACATTTTTAAAGTCCCAAGACCAAAGCAACATTGGATATGGTAGTGGGTGTCAATATAAGCATACCTAGTCCCTCCACATCAAAATTAGATGGAAAGCTACACACAGTAACTGCAAATATAAGCAACTAATGTACCTTCTGTTCAGCTTTAAGGGCATCCTCAAGATTGCTTAATGCAGGAACAGATCCACCTTCCATTACACTCATTAAGTTCTTCATGCGGACACGCATTTGGAAGAGTTGAGCAACAAGTTGGCTCACCTAACATTGATAGATAAATTACACCCACATCAAATATCACAAACAATATTAAGCTACACATAGGTAAGGCATCCATTCTTTCTAGCATGGCTAAGATGAATATATCAACTTCTCGAGAAGCAACTTAACGTACCTGCTGCTCTGTTTTACCAGAATCTTGAGAAACTCTTTTCCTCCTAGCAGGAGATTCAGCCAACAATTCGGGTTTCTCCCTTTCCTCTGCAATATAAGCATGAGAATATGAAGAATCGATGAAGAAACATAACAGACAAATAAACACTATTTCGTATAGGAATGACCATATTCAAGAAAATTAAATTGTTATGAAAATCTACAATTGACCATGTAGGTTATAACATGATTCAAAAGACAGGCAAAGCAATTTCATTTGAGAATGTTCTTAAAGTCAATAGCACATGATATTCATTGAATGTCAAGAGTAAATAAGTAAATAGCCCACAGAAACCTTAATGGAGAGCCAACAGCAAACAAACAAATCACCCAATAGGGTTCCAGCCAGAACGTAAACCACAAACAACACTTATTAAAAAGGGCTCCCCTAACCAAAAAGCAATGAGCATCTAATTGCATTGGTTAGAACAACATGAAAATAGAACTGGGTATGGGTTGGAGTGAATTATATGAATGTTGAAAACAGTTGGACTATGTGACCTGCCACTCCGGTTTACACTAAGCACTAAAGAAGTGCAATGCATCTGAGATGGATCAGGCTGGCCAATCTACTACCTCTACATCATCTTCATCCTATCTATCCTCTCCTAAGGTGTGTAGGTCTTCTCTCATGAAAACTCCTATGGGTTTCCATATCCTTTTCTAGTACTTGCTAGGAAGATTACATAAAAAATACCCTAAAGCATAACAGGCTAGATTCTTGTAGCTTCTAAAATAGTGAATTTTTTACTAGTTGAACACCCAATTAACTGATGATTTTCACTAGATTATGATACAAGGATTGCATCTTACCAAAATGGATTTTAGGACCTAAACATCATGGAGCCAAGAACATATATCAAAATAAAGAGGAAATAGAGTAGTCAAGTTTAATCATGTTTCTAATTTATCCACATAAATGAGAAAAAAAAAAAAAGTCCTCTATATTAAGTAGAAAGCAGGGCTCAAGTTTTTTCTACTAAAATTAATTTAAAATAGACATTAGAGAGAAGGAGAGACCAGGGGTCATTGCTCCAATTATTGCTTCCATTATCTTTAAACTCTTCTCTGCTTCTCGAACTTGAGCAGGAGTAACCTGTTCACATAGACATGGCAGAGAGTTAACAGAAGCAACATTTCACAGTTTAATTGGTAGGCAGCTAGGTTGCAAGGACTGTCACCAATCAGGTTCATCACTAAGAATAAAAAGTATCTGCCAGAACAGTGGTACCACTCTCCCATTCTTAACTCTATACAAAGTTGGGAGAAAAAAGGTGTTCCACTACAGAAAACTTGGAAATTAGGTTTTCATACCTTCCCCATTCCAGGGATCATCCCAATAACACGACTCATTGAACCCATGCGTGCAACAGTCCTGGTTTGCTTTAGAAAATCATTGAAGTCAAACTTTGCACTCATTATCTTCTTTTGCAATTCTTCAGCATCTTCTTGTTGCATCTATTCATACAATTGAACATACATAAAAAAAGTCTCCCTTCATGGAACTATAAAATGGAGCCTGGTTACAACTTACAACTTCTTGCGCCTTCTCTACAAATGAGAGAACATCTCCCATTCCTAAGATTCGTCCAGCCATGCGATCTGGATAGAAAGGTTCAAGATCCTCCATACGCTCTCCCCGTCCTACAAGCTTGATTGGCTTTCCTGATACCTGTGTTCATTCAAGCACTAATTATAAATGTAGAAAATAGAATTCTCTGTTGTTTCTAGTTATTATAGAAATTTCAATAGTATATAGAATTATACAATGGTTAAGACTGCCACAAAGATACATATAACACTAAAATCAGAATTTTCACCAACTTGACTATTCAGAAAAATTAACTTCCAATATTGTTTCCATTTATTCAAGAAATTAGTTAACTTCCTTAAAGGTGATGTGATGTTGGATAGCACGTCAAAAATTGCAGCATACACTCACTTAAAAACTTTAAATGCTAGATGGCATGAAGATTAAGCATTTGATATGGCATTCTAGTGAAACATGATTATTAAAAATTTATCAAGGACCTCAACTGTAAAGGTTTCAGGCAAACAGATAACATATAACCTGCTGTTGGAACGGAAATATTTTCAGCTTAAATTACTCTTGATAGTGCTTAGATTGCTCCTTGATTAATGGAGTTGATTTCTAGGAATGATTAGAATTTATTTCTTTCCTTTTTCTTTAGATATTATAAAGTGTATAAATAACTATGTAATATTGTTCAAATATATACAAGAAACACTTTCATATTTCTCTTTCATACCTGCATATATTCAATTCAAGGCCGTTGTTGGGAATTTCATGAAGTTGGTCAAGATCACAAGTATATAGCCATACAATAGAAGAGAAAACAAAAAAAAAATCTTCAGCTTGGCCAAAAGTAGGTCTCATTTTTTAGCAAAGTAAATAGCTTTACTCGGTTTTGGATTTTTCATGCATCCTAAGAGCTCACATTTAGTCTCCCTTCAATATCATCACATGAACATAGTCTTAAATAAACAAGTATTTAATTTCTAACTGTTAAGTAAATAGATACAAGCTCCTCTATAACTAGCTTGACTGGTATGTGATTCTAACATTAACAAATTAATGAAATTGCCAAAAAAAAAAAAAAATCATAAAAACAAAGTTAAAAGGAATGAAAATTTATGATAAATTGTTCCCAACTAAAACAAATAAATAAGTAAAACAAATAAATAGACACAAAGGCAACAGTTAGTCAAACCTCTTTAACACTTAAAGCTGCACCACCCCTTGAATCTCCATCTAACTTTGTCAAAATGGCACCTGTAATCCCTATCTCAATATTGAATGTTGTGACCAGGGCTGTGAATTCAGAGAACCAACGATGAGATAATATTATTGCCTCAGCAGTCAAATAAAAAATATGAAATCCAAACAGTGGTAGTAATAACACACAAAATAATATTGGAAGTGGATAGAGAAAGAAATACACAAGCACTAGCACATGTGAGAAATGTGGATATTATACTACTAATGTACCGTACATATATGAATAAGCGGAAATATGCTTGTTTTGAATTTTAAAAATAAAAAAGGAGGTTAATTTCATTAGTACTAATTTTATACTCAATTATAAACAAGTGCAAATATAGCAGTGCATTCTGAAAAGTGTTAAAAAAATAAAATAAAATAACGGATAAAAACTATCTTTGCAAGTTATTATACACAAGGAGGAACCAAAATATTGCTATATATCATTTGTAAATTCAAAATTTGCTCCATCTGCACCAATAATAAATTTAGTTGTATGGTTACCATGAGAGTAAGTATAAGTCAACTGAAGGGCACTAAAGTATCAACTGTACAAGTGTTTCACCATCACACTAAGTTAGGTTAAAAAAATAAAAAAAAAAGGATGTCAGTATACCTGCAGCTTCTTGGCCGGTCATTGCATCCACTACAAGCAAAACTTCTGTGGGATTCAAGACCCGCTTCACATCTTTCAACTCATCCATCATTCCTTTATCAATCTACTTAAAAATAAGAAAGAAAAAAACATATGGCACCTTTTCTTATGGAAACAAAAAATAAATAACATATAGCAGCCCAGCCAAGATATTAGAAGTATTTAATGCTGGAAAATATATATCTATCAACTTAAATTTACCTAGAAGATCATATAAAATATAAGAATGTATTACCTGAAGCCTTCCAGCAGTATCTACTATGACTACATCTATGTTTTTCTTTTTGGCCTCAGCCAGACCGTTCCTGGCTATGTCTGAGGGCTTAACCTCAGTCCCCGCCGTATAAACAGGCACACCCACCTGTCACAAGCTATTATGAATTCAAGAATGAACTAAAACAACAAATTTGATGTAGTCAAATGAACAAATTACATGGGAATGTAGCTTGAAATTAGATGTATGAAAAACATCCCAATTAGTTATTCTTTGTTCCTTCCATATGTTGGCAAACACGAAATGCAGTGAGATACTAAGAGCACTAAGACAAGAAGTTACACATGGGTGGCGCAAAAAAATCATGAACTAAGTACTAAGAATTAAGGAATGCACATACAACTTTACATTTAAAAAAGGAGTGAAGAAGTGATGCATTAAGAGGTCTAATAGGTGAATTTTAGTTCTTACCAAGAACCTTATTGTTACAAATATTTCCACAATCATCTCCAAGTTTAATGTCTAATTGTTATAAATAATACGTAAAATCACACACCCATGAGAGATAGGCACTTTTCATGTACTTTCTATTTGAATAAATTTTTAATATCTCTCCAATCTTCTTCTTATAATATACGTATTTATATATTTATTATAGACATCAAATCATCACAAGTTGATAAGAAAGTTCAACTTTTGGTGTTTTATCTTGAAGTAGGCTCTAGTTGATAACAGTATAGCATCTATACAACACAAATAATTCACTTGAAATCTAAACAAATATATGAATGGCAAATGTATTGGGAAATAAAGCAAGTAGTTGATAAAAATCACAACATTTTCCAATTTGAACCAATATACCTACTTTCTTAACAATAAAATAAAAATACCTGTTCGCCCAGGATAACAAGTTGATCAATAGCGGCAGGTCTGTATACATCTCCAGCAACAAGCATGCAACTCTTTCCCTGCAGTCAATGTAATGCTGGTGTCAGAATAAAGTAGGAGAACAGAGAATATGCAGTGTGTATGGAAATAGAAACATACACCACTAGGGGTGGGGGCTAGTAAAGATGTACCTGTTTCTTAAGATAATAAGCTAACTTTGCAGAAACAGTTGTCTTTCCAACTCCTTGTAGACCAGCCAATAGTATGACAGTTGGCCCAGTTTTTGCAAACACCAATTCGGACACCTCTCCACCCATCAATTTCACAAGCTCATCACGTACAATCTACAAAACAGAAACAGTGTATTCAAAGTTTTATCATGAGAAATTATTCAATAGAGACTACAAATACATTTTGCGTTTTTACAATAACTCCATGAGTCAATTTAAACGCATCCCCAAAATATCCCAATTATGATACGGTATAATGAACTCCAGCAAGAAGTTTATCAAATAATACAGGATAGGTTCCATTGAAATGTAGGAAAATTAATAATAAAACAATAGAAACAAGTAAAGATATATCAACTTCCAAGCAGTCAGAATGACAAATGGGTCCCTCCACCATCAAAGATCAGATGATATACAATTAACAAAATTGCTCTCAGTTCACATGACGCAAGATCAAGAATCTATAACTTCTTTAGTACTTCATTTTAGGAAATGTTCCATTTAGGGATTTGAGTCATATTATTAGTTGTTTGAGTTAGATTATTTTTTCTTAATTAAGTAGAACTTCAGTTCCTCTTTTGCAGTAGATTTTTAGTTTCTGGTTTTGTTTAGGGCTAAAGCACCATAAATATGTCCCTAAATTATGTTTTGGACAACTATTGGTGATTATTGATAATGAATATTGGCTCAATCCTCTCTATTTTTCTACCATTTCCAATTTGAACTATTTTTATCCCTTTTGTTTCTCTCTCTTTCTTTATCCCCCTTTATTTTATCCTCAATGTCATCCATCATAACAACTACCATCAAGTGCAAACTAGAATACTCAATATATAAATAAAATTTTACTTCAAAAAAACTTAACAGTTTCATTTAAAAGAGCAGTCGGTTAACAATTTATACCTTGACCAGCTGTTGATCTGGTTTTACTCCTCGAATCAGACCAACACCAACAGCCTGGTCACTGACAGCTTGGACAAACCTTCTGACAACAGGAAGGCTTACCTGTCAACAAAACAAAGCAACCATTTTGTTCAGATTTATACATGAAACCTTTCCCATATATAACAGAAATCTACTCACATCTGCT
Organism: Bursera palmeri; assembly: GCA_026225775.1. Taxonomy (NCBI): domain Eukaryota; kingdom Viridiplantae; phylum Streptophyta; class Magnoliopsida; order Sapindales; family Burseraceae; genus Bursera; species Bursera palmeri. The sequence goes on along the minus strand of JANKKB010027733.1, from coordinate 3,255 downwards.
TCAAGAAGAGCTCTCCTAATGTCTCTCATTGGTTCCACGATGTTTTCCTTGGTCAAAACCTCTGAATGGAATTTGCACATAAGAAACGCAAATGGCAATAAAAAAATATTAAGAGCAAGAAAGACTAGAAACCAAAATTAAGACTAAGTTAATATGCCTAAAGACATGGGCCTGCTTCTTTCATAAAGTTGCAAGGCTTTTCATTAACTTACGAGAAGACAAAAACCAATATTGATATTTAAGAACTTCACTCACAATACAATAGCATTTTTATAGCTGCAGAGCTATAGTATTATTTTGGCACACAACAAAATTGATAGTAATGCAGATATAATAAGACAAAGTTTATATAAGAAATAAGAAACTAGAAAAGACTTAAGAAAAATAAAAGATGAAACAAACAAACCTTCTCCTTTAAGCTTACTCCAAGCTGCCTCGAGGCCGCTAGTTAACTGTCCAAACATTTCTGCTCTCACTAAACTTCTCTTGTCATCTCTTCTAATAGAAACACTTGGAGAATTTATGAAGCCCCATATCTCTCTCTGCACACAATTTTAACAACAAAAACCCGAGAAAAAGAAGAAACATTGAGACTAAAACAAATTCTAACAACACATGGAAGATATGTTTTAAATGCTTTTTCCATAAAATGCTTTCTAAGAGAAATCCTTTGTATACAAGCACCTAAATGCCCTTTCTTAGTCCCAACAGTGGTCTGTAGGATTATTTTGTGATTAAAAGAAACGTTTTTATCTAATTCATGCCAACAATATTATACATACACAAAGTGCTTTTGTCTATTTGAAAGCGTTTCAAAACTGCCAAACGCATCTAAAATAGCATATCCAAAAATAATCCTAGAAAGTATACAAACAGCTATTAGCATAAGAAAATTCTCTACGTACTTGCTATAAAATAAATAAATAAAAAAAAAAACATTTTTATCTAATTCGAGTAAACACTAATACACATACATAAAATCAATGTTGGCTACTGAAATTGGTTTCAACACTCTCAAACGCATCCTAAATAGTGTCCCAAACAAACGAACTATACAATTATTTTTGTTTGTGCTTACCGTGAAAAAATTTCTGGAAGAGAGCGAAGCAGAGTTGGAGGAACCGGTCCAGGAAGAAATGAATTTAGTACATGTTCCCGCCAATTTTCTCGAATTGCAGAAGGTTCTGTTGTTAGTCGAAACGGAATGCGAAGCGGCCGAGAAATGGCGGGAAGCAATGGTTGAGAATTGCAGTGCCTCCATCTTCTCCACTCCACAGTCAGTCCTCTCCCTGTGTCTGGGTTTTATCCGTTAGAAGCAGATTTCTGATCAGTTGTTCTATCCGCTTACTATTTTGCTACTGATGACGTGGAGGCATCAGAATGGTACACCTACTTGCTTATGCTCTTCGTTGTACAAGATTGTGTTTTAATTGCTTTACCCACTCACATCCGTATTTCTAAACATACTCACAATTTAAGCTACCATTTTTGTGTAATTTATTTTTTTAATTTTAAACAAACTTCTAATAAAATTAAATAAATAATTTATCCAAAAAAATTATTTTATTTTGAAAATTTTTATTTTTATTTTTGTAGTATTATTTTAGAAAAAATTAACCCAAAATAGCTAAGTAAGAGAGTTTTACTTTTTATTTTTTTAGTTTTAAATAAATTAACTTTTTATTACCTAATTAAGGTTTACTCTAGTGTTAAACATATTTAGTTCTTCGAATGCTAACCTGAGACTAAACAGCTTAAAAAATTACCTCAGGTTTGATTTGTATACTTTTGGAATGTAAGGGATTCATTGCAATAATATTTCTATTGCTCACAAACGATTTTTAGAAGGTAAAGTTAAGGTTTGACATCATTAAACAACTACCAAGTTATTGAAAGATCAATACTTTTATATTAAGTTTTAAAAATCATTTTTACTTAGAAAATAACTATATAGACAATATTATTTTTGGTACCATATAGAAACTCTCCCATCTTTTGTTTTTTTAAGAGTTTATCTTAATAACAATATTTATAATACATGTTAAACTTGTGATATTGGTACGAGGGATTTTGTTTTAAAATTAATTTGAAAATATGATTTTTATATGAATAATACTATTTTATAAAAGAAAATTATATATTTGTCATAGAAATTGATATAATATGAAATGATTGAAGAAATAAATTTAAAAAATTAGTAACATCAATTAAGGTTGATGAATTGTAATAAAGTAATAATGCAGTAATATTTCACGTACCTAATATAAATGAAAATCAATTTGAAATGAATTAAACTATTGGTGATACGAAATAAATTTATCAAATTTAAGATTAAAATATTTTATTAAATATTATAATTCAACTTGGTTTTGGAGAAAAGAATTTCTTGAATATCTATGAAACAGGTAAAACGCGCCGTAATGTTGATCTTGCATCGAAACGCGTAGTTTCATCCTCTGCCACATTCCCACCGGCCAAAACAAACGACAGAAACCGTTAACTTGTTTAAATGACCATAAAACCCTCGCTGAACCCTCAGGAACTTGCTAAACACCTACACTGCAAAGTCCCCAAATCCTCACCAATTGCAACAACAGCGACAAGTCCATGGAACACGCGCTTAAGAGAGCTTGCAAACAATTCACTCTTCACGCGAGCCCTCTCCCTGTGTCGCCAAATGCTTCGTTTTGGCGTCTCACCAAATGCCTTCACTTTCCTTTTTGCGCTCAAGTCTTGTGCCTCGCTTTCGCTCCCATCTGCTGATATTCAGCTCCATTGCCATGTTATCAAGTCGGGATGTGAACTGGAACCCTTTGTAATCACTTCTCTCATCAGTTTGTACTGTAAATGTGCTTTACTTGATTCTGCAAGCCAGGTGTTCGATGAAAGCACAAAGACCTTGAACTTGACTGTTTGCTACAATGCTTTGATATCTGGGTATGTGTTGAATTCGCGCGTTTTTGATGCAGTCTCGTTATTTGGTAAAATGAGGCAACTGGGTGTGGAAAGTAATGTAGTTACAATGATGGGATTGCTACCTATATGTATGGTGCCTAGATTTTTTAGGCTTGGGATGTGTTTGCATTGTCTTTGCGTGAAAATTGGTTTGAATTTTGCTTTGTCTGCTGCAAATTGTTTGGTGACAATGTATATGAAATTTGGGTCTGTTCAGTACAGAAGAAAGTTGTTTGACGAAATGCCTGAAAAGGGGTTGATTACTTGGAATGCAATGATTTCTGGGTACGCGCAAAATGG
>JANKKB010027732.1:0-11712 GCA_026225775.1 Bursera palmeri | reverse complement strand
TTAAATTAATAGCACTTAAAGTGTAAAAATGATATTTAAACTCATAATAAATATACACTTTTAAGTGCTTATCAGGAATTAATGCCTCTAGAGTAGATACTACTCTCTTCATCCATAAGTCTTCCAATGGTAGCACCATTCTATTATTGGTTTACTTTGATGACATTTTGATTGCTGGCTCTGATTTTTCACAACTACAACAAGTCATACATGATCTCAACTTATAGTTTACACTCAAGACCCTTGGTCCAGTCAACTACTTCCTTGGATTTAAGGTCAAAAGATCAGTTGCTTCAATTGTCATTACACAAAGCAAGTATGCCATAGACTTGCTCATCAAAAGCAACATGCTGGAAGCTAAAAGCACTCCATCACCAATGGTTTCTACTAACAAACTATTCAAAGATGATATTTCAGCCTTTGAACATCCCAACATCTATAAAAGCATCATTAGGGGTTTGCAATACCTGTCAATAACAAGGTAATACATCTCCGATGCTGTGAATAAACTCATCCAATTTCCACAAGCTCCCACTGTGAACCAATAGCAGGCCTACAAAAGACTTTTGAGGTATATTAAAGGCACAATTCACCACGGCATTCATTTTCAACCTATGCAATCCATCAACCTGTTAGGTTATTTTGATGCTGATTGGACCAATGCCATTGATGATAGAAAATCAACTTCTGGTAGTTGTGTCTACTTTGGTGGCAATATGATCTATTAGTGCTCTATAAAGCTTAATGTAGTCTCCAAGTCCATCACTGAATCCGAATATAGCGCTTTCTCTTTAGCAGAAGCTGAACTGCTCTAGCTGCAAGAAATTCTCACAGAAATGCATATCAAACTTATAGACATCCCAGTATTACTCTATGATAACAAAGGAGCTAAAGCTTTGGCTTCAAATCTTGTCTTCAATGCCAGAATCAAGCACATTGAAGTGGATGTCCACTTCATCAGAGAAAAGCGCTCTTCAAGCAGCTAACAGTCCAACATGTGTCTACTGCCCTACAACATGTTGATATTCTCCAAGGAGTCAAGTTTAAGCTTCTCTGTGACAGATTCAAAGTCCAATCCAAGCTTCCTACGATTCATTAATGATCATCCCAGCTTAGCTTGAGGGGAGCTATTAAGGAAGTCTTTATGAATATTAGGATATTGTTCTAAAGTGTATCAGGGCTAAAATAGGTATTACATAAGAAGACTATTAGTTCTGTTCTATTAGTTCTACTAGTATTAATTAGATAGTTAGTGCTTGATTAATTAGTTAATTAGTTAGTCAACAGACTTGTATATAAAAGATTGCCTTGCAACTGTTTTTGATTAATCAAATGATTCATTGTTTAATCACACAATCCATCAAAGAATATAAAATCATCAAAACTTTGTGGTTAAAAAGACACCACAATAATAAATTAAAAGCTACCCAGTAGATAAACTTGTACTGCAAATTAACTTTAATTAGACTATAAAATGATTGAAAATACCAAAAAAAAAAAAAAAAAAGAATCATGTGTCAACTTACAATATGGTTACAGGGAAGAAAAAAAAATCTTAGATTGAAAATTTTGAATAAAGATAATTAAATGAGTAATTATCATTGACCACTCCTACCTTTTCCCTTTTTTCACTCATATGAGACGTTTGCTCATTTTCTCTTATCTCATCCTTAAGAAAAAATCTCTTCTCAAGTCCTCCAGTTAAAAATTCTGTTAGTTAACATCTATTAACTTCCATATTCCAATAAATTTATCATTTTACCGTTACTAAGACATAAAAAATTAGTAATTTTTCAAAGATAATATTAAATTAAATGATCAAATTACCCTTGAATAAATACTAATATATGTTAATATTGTCCATGAAAATAATTTTAATGTGTTAAGGTAATTTGATCATTTAATTTAATATTATCTTTTAAAAATTATGTCATTTTTTTATATACATTAGTAAGGGTAAAATAATAAATTTATTAAAATATAGAAGTTAATAGATATTAACTAATAGAATTTTTAATTGGAGGACTTGAGAAGAGATTTTTTCAAAACTTAGGGATGAGAGAAGAGAAAAATTGTAAACGTCTCATATGAGTGAAAAAATAGGAAAAGGTAGGAGTGGTAAATAATAATTACTTATAATTAAATTAAGTTATAATTTTAATGACGGATATTTTGGGAATTTTAGAGGATGAATAAAGTAAAACTGTAAAATTTTAATTAAGGGTGTATAGAGAAAATAGAAAAACTTTTCGGGCACAGTAGCTGAGGAAAGAAAAAGATCAAAATTTAGAATTTGTCCAATAAAAAACCAAATTATTTTCATGGATTTACTATGTATTCTATGGATGTCCCTGACAAATAAATATATTTGGGTAGTTTTGTTTTGCAGCATTACGTTGCATTAATTCTATGTACTGGAGTGTATTATAAAATAGTACGTTTTGTGTAACATTGTGTTTGCATTACTTTTTTAAAAAAAAACAGATAAACATATTTATAAAGGTAATTAAATGAAAACTAATTTTTTAGTAATAAATAACTAATAAATCTATTTGAAGGCTTTTATTTTCAACCAAATTAATCAGTAAAGAACATTATTTTTATCAATTCAAGCGTTATTTTAAATAGGCCCCACCTTTTTTCTTAATAAGCTTTAATTTCTTATTTAAATGGGAAAAATTAATAATTTGAGAAAAGTGATTCTACCATTAGTTTTTACTTTATTATAAATATTATTTATTTATTTATTTTGCTAAGATATGCTTTAGCGTCTAACCTTTACTATATCTATTCAAAGTATAAACTGAATCTTAAGATCAATGAAAAAAAAAAGTCTAAATATAGGATAAATTAAATAGAAAGAAACAGGAAGTTGAATGGTATTATATATGATTTATAATTTCTAAGTAGGAAATAACGGTGGGGGAGGCTTCTGCAGTTATAGCTGAATAGCTCATGGTTGCACTGATTCATAACATTGAAACCTGAAACCCAAGCTTTCTTCAGGCTTATAATTTTTAACACCAAATTATTTATGGATATTTCATCTACACCAGCCAGCCCATGAAGAATTCTCGGCTTATTGATCATAGTTCCAAAACCTACCAATAACTGTTCGTATTTTCCCAATATTTCTCATAAATCTCATCCAGTATATTTTTATCACCATCACGGCAAGTCATGAGGTCATGATATCGTGCAGCACATCTAAAACTGAAAGCTAATAAAACAAATGACATACAAATCTCTCATGGAATCTTACACTGTTAAACACAATATAAATTTATCAAAACAACAGAAAATAGATAACTAGACCAGCAAGGCTAGTTGCTCGGCCAGTACCTGAAGGAGAATCAACAGTTGAACACGACAGCCTATCGAAGTTACGATGGTAGATCATCGCATTTATGGAATCCTCTTTGTGGAACAAATAACTATCACAAACGGTGTGAGGTTGGCAAGCCAAAGTAAAATTGGAAACCAAACTAGGTATATCGGTAGAATGCAAACCACAACTAAATAGAAAGACAGTAACATAAAGGCAGCTCCTAAGAACTCTAGCCCAATGGAAATACTATGAAAGGTTTCACGAAGCAAAATCCCCTCCCATATTGCAGCTGCTCCTAACATTAGAGCCACAGCAATGACAGGAATTGGAATATGCGCATTCGCAGAATCACCAAAGGCCCATAGGGCCATTACCATCGGAATGGCAGGAACTAGCAGTTTACCACTTAATTCTTGCTCTCGGAAAACCTTAACAATTGGATGTGTAGTCTTTGGTGGGATCCGGTTCACGCGAGCTGAACCAGATCCCACCATGGTTTCGTGAACGTCCGATGGCGGCTTAGCTTCTTTGACATCGTTCACGGTTGAGGATGATGTTGAGAACGATGTTGATGCCGCAGACGATGAAAACGATGATGATACTGCCGATGGGTCGACCCTTTTACTTGCATTTGCATGAGCCAGTCGGTCATCTCCCTTGCAAATGGAGTTGATGATGGAAAAATTTTGCAAAAAGTTGGGGGAACCAAGTTTGGGTTCTGCATATGGTGAGAATTCAGTATCCGTATTCATCTGATATTCTATATCAGAGTTAGATGCAAAATGCCATTGAGTAGGAGGAGTTTGTTGTTTTGCTTCTGGGATGGGGATTTCATTATCATCTCCTCCAAGAGACGATGATGATTTTTCAAAGAAAGGGATGCCCGAACGGTTCCCACTCATGACCCCTGTTTCAAAAGATATATAATCTGCAAAATAATACGATGAGATGATCACAGAGCTAGTGAGCTTATTTGTAATGGTTCGTCACCAAGAGTTAGATCTTCTAGAATTTTTTGTTTTTGTTTGTTTGTTCCCTCTTTCTGAAGCAAAACAGTGGCTTATCAGCGTCTAGTCATCTCTTTGAAATTAATTGTTAGGCAGTGATGTGTGACGATCGACGTATAGTATACAGTGGTGGTCGATTGACTAAGGTTACGAGGTAAAAAGCGAACAAAAACCAACCAGTTTATCTAATTTCGTTTTATGTACGTATTATCATTCCAATTTAATATTTCTTGTGAATATTTTCTAATATATTATTAGAACAACAATTGAGAAACGCCATGTTTTGCTTTTATCCGAATAAATATGTGTTCTCATTTTAGAATGTTCTTTCTTTGTTGACAAGCAAACATTGCAGGGAACAACACCCACACGACGTAATCTAAGTCTATGAAATATAGCATAAAATTGATAGATTCAAACTAATGTATTTAACAGTCATTGACGCACAAATGAACTCAGCTCCGCGTCGGTGACAATGGTAACGTATTGGGAAATTATAAGAAATAGTCAAAACAAATACCCTCATATTGGGTAACATATTGGGTTCATTTGAAAAATAACAAATCTCATCAATTAATATAATTTGTTTGTCCACTCCTAACTATTATAATAAAAATACCCTCACATTACCTTCAACTCCCTCTCAAACTCAAACCTACCTGAATTCCAGCCGGCAACGAAGAAGATGATGGAATCCCCACTCTCTCAAACCCAACCAACAATAAATTATACATTGAGTTGTAAATGGGTATTTAAAGTTGTGATGCAATTTTAATTTTGAGCTAACCAGATGCGATTCTGATGCTTGTGAATGGGTATTTAGAGTTGTGATGCTTGCGCAACAAACCTATGGGATTGATTGGATTTGGAGTTGTAATGGGAATGGGCATTTGGAGTTATGCAATTTTGGGGATTCTACATTTATGCGAATTTTGGGTTGCTACTGGGTTGCTGCTTTCTTTCTTTGGCTGGAAGTCCTCTCACGGTGGAGACAACCTGTTGGTGGTGGCTAGAATTTGTGTCGAAAAACCCAAGACTTGCCGAAATTTGCAAATTGAAATATAGACCATCGGACTGTCAACAGACCGATGGTCTGACGGTTTGATATAGGATTCCAATTGTTGAAGAGTATTTTCATCATAACATCTAGGAATAGTTAGATAAATTATATAAATTAATGGGGTTGATTATTTTTCAAAAGACCTTCATAACTTAGGCTATTTCTTATAATTTTGCTAACATTGTAGAACGGATTGCACAATAGCAAACTAGATCTTTTATGCAAAGTTTTCATCCATTACAAATATTATTTAATGAATATAATTATAAACTTCTAGAAATTAATATATTTTCTACATATACACACACATATATATAAGAAGTATTAATTAACCTAAAAACTTAAATTTATTTGTAGAGTTTCAATTATAGTATTTAAGTTATTTATAGTTTAATACATCCAATTATGTATAAAAATGGTACATTTATAAGTGATTTAAGGCTAATATGTCTTTATTTATAGTAACCCACCCAAATATTTAGTAAGCACTATGAAGAGATTCAAACACTATAGAATATTAGGTGGTTTTGGTTTTAATACTAAATTAAAAAGTTATCTCATCTAAAAGTTTAAATTGATAGGTTAAAAGTTAAAATGGTCATGGTAACTACGTAATTATAATTTCTAAGTTATTTTTAGCTCCATAAATAACTGCGTAGTTAATTACTTCTAGCAAGTGGTATGAACAATTCATCATCTGGCAGATTCATAGTAATAAGCAACTAGATTTGTAAAAGTCAGTAGACAGTACTTTAAAGATCGTAGAGATGAGAACCTTTCTTTTTGTAAGATGAGGTTATTTACAGCAGTTGTAAGATAACCAAATTTTATAAGATAAAGACCATTATTAATTTATTACGATGTACGATTTCAACATACACAATGGTAGTCAAAAGGCGACTCAAAACGATTTGGAAAGTCGTAAAATTAGTTGATGTCTTGTCACATTCATCACGACTCATCATCGATCGGCCGCCGATTAACTTGAATTTGGATGGAAACCACCTGCTTAATTAGTGTAAACTAATCGAGACACACATAAACCTTTTCAGATTGGATAAGGTTAGATATCATCATGAAACTTGGAGAAGATCGATCATGGAGTCAGCACTTGCTGACTTTGCATGCTTACAGAAAAACTTGGTGTGATAGGTCGGTACTTACAACCCTTTTCATAAAAAGCTTCGTTTTCATGTATGTATAATTATATAACATTTTTGTACTAATTAATACTCATCAGCTCGTGCCTATCAGTATAATTGCCAATGAGGTACTATCCTGGAATCAAGAAATATATAAATAATTCCGAGGCTTAAAATTTGTTTCCTAACCTCAAACATGATTACGTAGTTCTACTTAAGTTAAAGTCAGAATTGTAGTTGGTAGAAGTTTCTATATCATTATTGTCCAATAACAAACTTATGTTAATGATTTAATAATATTATTAGGACAAAATAATTCTAAAATTATAGTTAAAAAAATAAACATGAATCAATAATAAATACTATCCTGATAATTCATTAATCATAATATAACTTAATATTGGCTCGGCAATTGTCAAGGCCTGACAAAACATATAAAAAGATCTGTATCGTCCTATCATGGAGTGTTGAGTTGGGTTTGACATAAATAGTATTTCGTGTCATACCATGTCTATAGGAATTTTATTTATTTATTTTTATTTATTATTATTGTTATTATTGTTGTTGTTCTTGTTGTTGTAGCATTTGAGAGTCTAAAGGGCATGTCCCAAATGGATCGTGTTGTGCCAAGAACGGTGCTCAAATCTGCCATAGCCCAGTACAAATCGGCTAATCCCTTTTTTTTGTTTTTAAATTTTAAATGTTTATTAAAGAGAGTAGCACGCTTGTCTTTTAAATAATTTATATCACTTTAATAAAATATTTTAAATTATTTTTATTAATGATTACTATTTTAAGATAAAATTTCTTTCATAAAATGGATTGGTCGTGTTTTGTGGCAGCATGACCATCGTGTCAAAATTTTAAGTCCAACTCAATCTAGTCCTTATTTCGTATTGTACTATAATATTATTCGTATTTGTGTCGTGCTCACATTGTTCGATTTCATATTGTTGGGTCATGCTGTTCTCATGCTCCACCAACCTTTTTTGACTAGGCCTTGCTTATCTAGATAATCTTGACATCTTAGTGGCTTGTTTTCTAATTTAAAATGACTTTTATAAGATATATAAAAAATAGATTATATAAGAAATTACAATTATATAATAAATAAGAGTATTAGTGCTATTTAAAATAAAAGATGTTTATATATACATTTATTAAAAAAAAAATTCATAGTAAATTGAATAGGAAATTGAGTTGATATGTGGTTTTGAAGAAAATTAAAAATCTTAAATAGGCAATGATTTTAAGGTAGTTATTTGAAGATTTTTTAGTAATTTATTTTTTTTATTGAAATATGGACTTAGATTTTTTTTTTTTTTAATAAAAATAACCTCAACCATTAATGAAGCTTCCGTAGTCTTTGTGATTAAAGCCACACGACATGATGTAAACTAGTAAAGTCATAAATCAAAGACATTCTATTTCTAACGGCTTTATTGTTTCAAAAGTTTGACTACGTTACCAAGTAACGAACCAGACGTTATCTAGTGTGACGATGCTAAGTAAAGTCCACGTACGGGATTTTACTAATAGAAATTCTAGAAGGAAACAGTTCGTTTGTTTGAACTTTGATATATATCGTTCAATAATTGATGATCTAATAAAACCGATTAAAATTTTATTTATTCACGATAATATATAACAAACTAGTTGAAGTTATAATGGTAAATGATCCCTCCCATAAGAGCAAAAGGCTATGGCGAAGGGTATCATGTTGAGAAGCCAGCATATAGTGCTGGGATCCAAATTAGGGTTTTATTTGGTAGAGCGCTGCCAATAAAACCATAAAACGCTAAGAACATGAAGGCAACTCCTAATAGCTCTAGCCACTTAGAAGCTTTGAGACAGGTTTCGCGAAGCAAAATCCCATTCCAGATTGCGGCTACGCCTACTGACAGAGCCACTGCAGTAAAACGAATTGGCAAGGGAGCATTCACTGGATTATACAAAGCAACCAGGGCGATAGCCATGGGAATGGCAAGAACCAGCATATGTCTACCTAACTCTTGCTGTTGAAATATCAATATTATAGGATGTAACATCTGTTGTGAGTTTTGGTTGCCTCGAAGGGACGCTGACGCCTCCTGATTAGACGGCAGATGGACATGTAAAGGCGATCTTGTTGGCCTTGGCCTTGTATATGCAGAATCAGCACATGAACTTCCAGGCTTTCCACTCAGCAACTGAGGCATCATCATGTATGAATCAGGAAGCCATGAAGGTTCGGCAGGTATATGGCGCACCATCGATGCTGATAAGTCGACCGCTGGATATTCATTTGCATGGGCCAGCCCAGTCATCTTAAAAAACTAAGGCGGAGTTGTGTGTTAATGAATATCTTAGGCTTATAAAAGTTATATTTATAGAGAGAGCTTTTAAAAAATATTTAGGACAAATAATGTGCACGTAAGTCAGAAATTGCCGTGTAAGCACGTGTGTGTGTGTGTGAGCACATATGTGTGTGTGTGTGTGAGCAAATGTGTGTGTGTGTGTAAGCACATGTGTGTGTGTATGAGCAAATGTGTGTGTGTGTAAGCACATGTATGTGTGTGTTTGTATGTGTTATCACTTTAACTATTTGTGAATAAAATATTTTAAATTTATTTTTATTAATGATTACTATTTTAAGATAAAATTTCTTTCATTTGCTTCATTAAAAATAAATATCTTAAAATTTTACTTAAACAACTATTAGATATAATAATCAATAAATAAAAATGATAATTTGAATTTTTTATTAATAATTTAAACTAAAAATTTCCTGATTCCATTCCAGACTGCGGCTACGCCGACTGACAGAGCCACTGCAGTTAAACGAATTGGCAAGGGAGCATTAACTGGATTATAAAAAGTAGCCAGGGTGATAGCCATAGGAATGGCAAGAACCAGACGTCTACCTAACTCTTGCTGTTGAAGTATTAGTATTATAGGATGTAACATCTGTTGTGACTTTTGGTTGCCTTAAAGAGACGCTGACGATGACGCCTCCTGATTAGAAGGCAGCTGGACATTTAAAGGCGATCTAGTTGGCCTTGGTCTTGTATATGCAGAATCAGCACTTGAGTACTAGAGCGGTAAGCAAGTTGCAAATATGCCTGGACTATCACTTGTGTTGAGAGTTGATGATAAGTTTGCACTCGTTTAGGGTACGACAACAATTGGAGCGGACAGCAGCCAGCAGTTGGGTTTGGACGGCGCTGGCCGCATGTATATGCACAACACAGCACAGTCTAGAGATAGGAGCAATGATGTCCATGAACTACCATTTTTACAAGGTGCATTTAATTAAAATTTTTATAAATTTTTAAATACTTTTATAAAATTAAAAATTTTTAATATATTCAATCAAAATTTTTATAGATTTTTAAATACTCTATAAAAATCATGAGATATTTAGTATAATTTTTTAAAAACTTTTAAATACTCTATAAAAATCATGAGGTATTCAATATAGGCTTTCAAATACTTTTAAAAAGTCTTAGGGTATTCAGTCAATATTTTTTAAAAATTTTTGAAAGTCATAGAATATTTAAAATTTAATAACTTTTATAGACTTTTTTATATGAGGGACTTTTATAAACTTTTTAGTGAGAGGTATAAATAATAGACTTCATAATTTCTCTCTTGCTATTTGCTATGATTTTGAAAAACTTTCAAGTTTCATAGAGAAAAAAAAAAAACTTGTTGTGTGTTTCACTAAAGATGCAAGGAGGATATCTTAAGGTAAGTTATTCTATCATCGGTTAGCTCTATGAGTCTTTATTTATCATAGAACATTATTAGAAATCTTCCTTACTGCTTGCCTTGAGAGAAACTCCTACTTCAAAGGGATCCTTGCTGGATTAAAAAAAACTACACAATTTGATAGTAGGGAATGGATTGGGACGGGAGAGTCTCTTAATGCATTCTTTTTTCTTCTCATCGGAGTTATTTCGTAAATATTTGCCATGATAAGGAAGAAAGAGTTTTTGCATCTAATGTTACATTGGAGTTTTTGTTTTATTATTATTGTTTTGCATCTAATAAAAAAAAGACCATATATTTAATGATTTTTTCTTTTTGTGAAATCATGTAGGGTTTTCCTGATTATAAAAACATTGTGATCAGTTTATCCTTGTGAGTTCGCTTTTCACTCATTAAACTTTTAAATTTTTTTCATGTTGTCTCTACTTGCAGTCAACTTTTAGTCTAAGATTTGGTTGGTTATATTCGATGAATATCTCAACTCAATACTAGCCATAAGCTTACATTATTTAGAAAACAAAAAAAATTGGAATTTGATAAGGCATGAGATGAGATTACAATTGCTTAGTTTTATGTGAGATTTTAGGATTATTTACCTTCGACCACATAATTGATCAAATCAAAAAAAAAAAAAAAATTCTTGTTCTTGTCCATATGGAAGATAGAACTCATAAACATTCGAGTTCACTTTCTTAAAATGATGATAAATAATATCTAAAATCCAGCAATTTGCAACATTTATTTATAGAAATGTTGTTAATAATGTCTGAATTCAGCATATCAACTTCAAAAACGCTGTCATCAAATGTTTCTTCTAATGTCTGAGCAAAGACCAGATAATTGAATTCTCACACTTACTAAGGCCAATGAATACTATAGTATCATTTTATGAATTTTGTGAGCTATAAACTTGTTTTTTTTTTTTTCTTTTATAACAATTATGTTTGTTTTAATCTCTCTGATCATATTATTAGTTGTTTGATCTTTTTATTCATCTTTTCTTCTTTTTTTTTTTGGGTAAATTTCATACACTTTTTGTTGTTGCTGTTATTGGTGGTATTAGTAGTGCTGATGGTGGGTTAAGGTTATTATTGTGAGTTGTACGTCTCACAAGATGCTTGTTGTTAGCTTGGAAGCAGTCTTACATAGAAATAAAAAAATAAAATCTGAAAATATTTTAGGGCTTTGAAGCTCATTCTGGATCTTAGTTTATTTTTAATTAATAGGATATTAAAATAAAGGTTATTAAAGTTCTTCATATAGAAAACTGATAAATTTTGAATTCAACTCTTGGGACACGAGAAAATAAAGTGTAGATTTAGTTCTTTCTATCTAGTCTCAAGTTCAATTGCTAACTTTAGTTGTTGACATGCTGCTTAAATGCCTCACTTAATTATGGCATAGACATATAGTGCAGCAAATGAT
>JANKKB010027731.1:0-11712 GCA_026225775.1 Bursera palmeri | reverse complement strand
AGCAAGCTTGACTAGAGACACACCATGTAGTCTTGGACCAAGATGATATAAATGTCTGACCCAAAATCCATTACAAACTGCTATGACTAAATTGAAGGAGAGATCACCACGTGCTTAGAGATCAAAATGACAGCACTTTAGATTCTTCTAAAATTAAGGGATAATGGCTAGACAATTATCAAGCTAATGTCGGTAACTCCTGTTCATAGAACACATCCAGCATCATAAATTTAGACACTAAGTAATATTTAGATTAAAGAGAAGAAAGTCATAACATTACATCTTTCCAAGCCTTGTTTTTTATGTCGAAAATCTTTTGATGTCTCAACAATAATTTTTTTGACTAGAGTGGAAGATTTGACCTAAAAGAAGAAAAATAGAAAAGAATGACAGAGAGCTTTTATTTTATTTTTTTTTTTATAAAGATTTTTCTCCATAGTTGTCACCATGTATGGAGTTATAATGCATATGGACCGCATGCAAAGAAGGTGGTGGTGTCACTTGGTACTTATGTACTCAACTAGAGAACACGGGCAGAGCAAACATTTTCTTAGAGAACATCTCACTGAAGGCATGCATGCACTTGGAAGACACTTGGAGGCACCTGGAGGACACCTGGACTTCGTAGAGCTTGGCGTATAATCATTAGTCTTGCAAAATTATTTAATTATTGGTTCGAAAATACCAATTAATCACTCTCTAACGTCGATGCCGCTGACCTTAGGTATTTGCGGCCATACAATGCGTCGAGTTTTAAAATTATTGGGTGTATTGGCCCTTGACCAAGTGGAGAATTCATTGTAGAGTTACTTGGTCGATCAAAAATCATGGTAGCAAATGAGAATTAGAACCTTCGTCAACTAGGTTACATTAAGAGTGGAGAATCTAAATTTTAGGAAGTTGCCACATAGAATAAAAGATAAATTAATTCTTATCTAAGTTAGGTTCATTGGTTGTTTCAATAATTTCAAGCAACACAAACCCCTAAAAGTGATTAGTGAACCGAACATCCCTATTTGATACAATAGTTTTAAGAAGACAATGTAACTTGATAATTTCACCAAAGAACAACCTAGCAACCTTAGAAGCATAAAAGTCTTACTACAAAGAATAAAGTGAACCATTTTAGAAAAACGGTCCACAACAACAAAAATAGAATTATGCTTTGTAAGGGTATGTGACAATCCTAACACAAAATCTATGCTCACATCCTGCCAAGGACAACTAGAGACAGGAAGGGGAGTATAGATTCCAATGTTTTGTTTCTTTTGTTTGGCTAGCTGACATACTCTACAAGTATTAACAATATTAGCAACATCTAGCTTCAAGCTAGGCCAATAAAATTGACATTCAACTACTTCTATGGTCTTACTATGCCTAAAAAGGCATCCAACACGAACTTCCCAAACTATGAAGTCTCTCACTGAAGTTCTAGGGATACAAAGATTATTGGCCCTAAAAAGATATCCATCCTTAAAACAGTGCACATTAATAAGGTTAGGCTTACCGCTTTGCAAGTTTAGGTAAGTTCCAAGGCAACACATTAACATTTTGCTTTGGACTTAGTTCTTTGAAGAAGGATAGAGACTGTAAGCAATATTCCATATGCATTAGCACCACCACTCTTGATTGCATCATTCCTTTTCTTGGTGGTTAATTTTTGCAACTACAAATCACATTTATAGGACCAAAGTCATTAATTTTTGAAATTATATTACATTTATTGGAACAAAATATATTCTTGAAATTATATTACACTTATAGGAACAAAACATAATTTTTTTATTTAGAAAACCAAATTCCAAAACAAATTAATGTGGACCTTAATTCTATTCAATCTTCCACTATGTTAATAATATTGTGTTTACCTAAATAAAACTAAAGGTTCACAACAATGAATAGGTAATCAAGAATACAATATCTTGGCTGACTAATATTATAAACACCATCTACAAAAATAGATTTCAACAATGACAACAAAGAAAAGTTTAGGTCTCTATAAATGGATATATTAAAAGAGCACTATAAAAAGGACAAGCTAAAAATTGGAATTGGTAGAGTTGTAGAGCTTGCTGCTAGGATTCACCACATAAAATTTGAACAAAAACAACAAAGTTTGATCTCTTGATTTTTAAGCAGAAGCACTAAACCCCCATCCACACTATCTATTTCTCTATTTTCACTCACTGCCCTCTTCTATACTTTCTTCTTCTCACCGCACTGTCTGTCGCTTTGCTCGAAAGTCGAGCACTTCCCATTCACTTTTGTTTTTCTTGCCTTTAATCGTCTTTTAGATTTGGATATTATGGGCTTATGTGTTTGCTTGGGTCTGGGCCACATGTAGAATGGACCAACAAAATCTTTATCTCAAAATAATTGCTTACATATAAAATAATTATCTTAAATAATATATAAATTTTTATTCTTTAAGTTAGAGCTAAGAAGTCACTTTTCAATTTTCAAACTCCTCGATTTGATTTCAAAAGTTAAAATCATAAAGTGAGACTGTGAGATGTTGAAGAAAAAAAGACGAGAAAAGCTGGCACTTGGTTGGATCTGGGAAAATGACAAACCGTTGGAGGGCTTAAAGTTAGTAAAGTAGAATGGGATAATATCAAAAGCTATTCTTATTTTAAAAAATCAAAGCTGAAAAAAAAAAAAAATTAAATCGTAGCATCCCAGTCACATTCATTTCTTTCAGCCTCCACACTCACCGGCTTATTCTCCAGCCAAGCCCAGATGGTACTCAGAATTTGTGCGCAAAGCATTACACTTGCAAGCTTTCAAAGATTCTCCATTACTGGAAAAATATCACCTTTTCTTCCGGCCTCATTCCCAAGCTTATATGTCTCCAGTCAAGCCCAGATGTTACACAAAATTTTGCATAACCAACAAAGTCTCTTCACGAAAGTTTAACAAACAAACAATGTGTTATAAAACCAACTCAATGACCAAACAAAAGCAAAACTCACCTCGTCCTTGAGCCCCTTCTCGATTTGCGGAGATCCTAGTCGTTGATTCCCCTTATCTATGCTCCAAGACTCTTATTTCTCTTCATAGACAAACAGAACAACAACAAAATCAACACAATTAAACAACTAAACAAAATTCAAATTATCAAAACAAAAAAAAAATAATAATAACAAAAATAACTTCAAAAAGAACAGAGTCGATAATCGGTTTCTTAAAACAATGGGGGCAATTATAAGAAATATCCCAAATTAAGGGGGGACTTAAAAACTATCCCACCAGGTTAATTTTTGCAAGCCACTATCCAAAGAAGACTAGAGAGACAAAAATATCCTCATATTGTAAAGCCCCCTCTTCTTCTTTCTCATGTCTGACTCTACTCGAACTCTCCATCTCACTCTCACTCCCGATTACTCTCTCTCTCACTCTAATCAATTTTTTTGGTGACTCTCTCTTTCTCACTCCGATCACTCTTCCAATGAACTCCTCCTGATTTACTTTTTTTTTTTTATTGTTGATATTGTGATTTAAAATTATTTGAAATCTTGTGTTTTAAAATTGTTAGTTTGTAATGGATTGGAGTTGTTAGGATTAATGTTAGGTGGGTTTGCCATAAATGTTGTTGGGTTTGCCGAAGAATGCTATTGGTTTGAAGATTCTTACTACTGAATAGTCTGTAGTAAATTAGTCGTAACTTTCTTAATAAAAATCTGATTGATACGTGGTTTAAAGCATTAGAAATTAGACAGACAAAGCTTTATTTGTTTTATTATGTTTTGAATTTGATAATTGTAGCCCCTTCAAATTTTGATTGAAAGCTATGTTATACTTAGTTAGTAAGCTAGCAGTCAGGTTCTATATTTTGGATCGTACGGTCCAAAGATCTAGACCACATGGTCCAGATCGTGCGGTCTAGATCTTTGGACTGTATGGTCCAAAATCCAACTTCTGACACCATGTTATTGCCATGTGCCACTGAATAGTCTGTAATAATAATTTTAACTAGAATTTTAAGGGGCTACAATTATCCAAATTCAGTATATAATATATCAAATTAAAGCTTTATCTATCTAGTTTCTAATACCTTAAACCATGTATTAATCGGATTTTTATTAAGAAATTTATGGTCAGTTTACTCTAAAATATTCAGTGGCAAGTAGCAATACCATGGTGTCAGAAGTTGGATTTTGGATCGTACGGTCCAAAGGTCTGGATCGCACGGTCTGGACCATACGGTCCAAAATACAGAATTTGACTCCCAGCTTACTAGCCGAGCATAACGTAGATTTCAATCAGAATTGAAGGGGCTACAATTATCCAAATTCAATTTATAATATATCAAATTAAAGCTTTATTTGTCTAATTTTTAATACTTTAAACCACGTATCAATCGAATTTTTATTAAGAAAGTTATGACCAATTTACTACAAACTATTCAGTGGTAAGTGATGGATTTTGGATCGTATGGTCCAAAGGTCCAGACCGCACGATTAGGACCACATGATCCAAACTGTTGGACTGTACGATCCAAAATACAAAATCTGATTCCCAGCCTACTAACTGAACATAAAATAGATTTCGATCAGAATTTGAAAGGGTTACAATTATCCAAATTCAGCGTATAATATATCAAATTAAAGCTTTCTTTGTTTAGTTTCCAATTTACTACAAACTATTCAGTGGCAACAATCTTCAATCCAAAAGCATTTTCCGGAAAATCCACTAAAATTTTCTAGCAAACCCACCTAAAATTCATACTAACAACTCCAATCCATTAAAAACTAACATTTTTAAAACACAAGATTTCAAATAATTTTAAAACACAACATTTCAAACAATTTTAAAACATAATATCAATAATAAAAAATAAAAGTAAATCATGAGTGAGAAAAGAGGAGTTCGTTACAGAAGTGATCGGAGTGAGAGAGAGAGTAATCAGGAGTGAGTAAGGGCGGAGATTAGTGAAGACCAAGGGGGGCAAAAAAAATCAATACATTTATAAATTAAAAATTAAAAAAATATTAAAATTTTAATTGTTGACTCCTCCAAAAAAAAAAATTCTTCCAAGCTTCGTCACCGGGAGTGAGAGTGAGATGGAGAGTTTGAGTAGAGTAAGACATGAGAAAGAAGAAGAGTGGGCTTTGCAATATGAGGATATTTTTGTCTTTTTAGTCTTCCTTGGATAGGGGCTTGCAATAAATTAACCTGGTGGGATAGTTTTCAAGTCACCCCTTAATTTGGGATATTTCTTATAATTCTCTAAACAAATGGGCTTCTAATCAAAACAAACAATTACTCAGATTCCCTTAACACAAACACTAAACAATTGAAATCAAATCAAAGCAAGACGAAGAGAAACTAAACTCACAGTGAATTTAGGGCAAGCAGAGTCAGAGATAAGAGGTTGTTGTTCTTTGACACGAAAGCAATTGAAGAAGCAGCCCATGGCTCTGGACACCAATACATCAAGAAATCTCAAAGTCGATCTGCATATTCCATTAACTTTTCTATTCAACAGTGAACATATCATATCATAATATCGGGGTTTCAATCCTCTTTTCTCTATGTCAAAATTTATGAAGTTGAAACCCAGACGACGACTGGTCTTCTGCTACCCTCAACCCGTGCACCATTGGTCCACAACCACCAATCCATCGCCACCACAAAAATCCTCCAAAACTGCATAAGTCCGTTTATGAGCCACCACGAAATCCAAGAACAACAGCCAAACAACCTAGGAACATAAGGGGAATGCGGGATAGCATTATGAAAAAATAAAGTGTTAAGTTTTGAGACTTATTATTGATAATTTACGTATCAAAATTGAAATATGAAATATAAATATTGAATCATTTTGTTGTAAATCTCTCTTTTGTTGAGTGAGTTGTAAAAAGGTTGTTGAAATGGATGTCAAGTGCTCATTGGTTGATCTCAGTCACCAACCACTTCTCTGATGCTCAAGCGAAACTGGGCATAAAGTTTGTTTCTGTCTCTGGTTGATCTCGCTCACCTTCTGTTTGACCCACGCTCGAGCGAGATCTGATCTACTCTATATAAAGTGATTTTTTTATATTCTAATTTTAGGTTCCAACAATGTAATTATATGAAGACACCTATATGGGTTTTAGAGAGAGAAAACACGAAGAGAAACCTGAGTTTTCATCTTGAGGGGACCTTTTCAATTGATTATTTCTCTCTACAAATCCTCTTCTTAGATCAATCCTTGTTAAATCCTTTATGGGTCTTGAGAGAAAATGAAGAGAGACCAAGGGTGTGATATGAGTATTTTATTTGTTGAGAGATCTAGTGAGAATTACTCTTGTATGAGCTTTAATTGTTGAAGATTCTCACTCTACAACTATTAACCAACCTAAATACCTTAGAATGTAGATGTTCTAGGTTGTTACACTTGCTTCATAGTTCTGTGGGAGAGTAACCAGCTTGGAGTTTCGGTTGAAGAGAATGAGTTCTTTCTAAGATCCGTGTGAAGAGAAGTTCAAAGGTTCTAGATCAGCAGCTATCTGAAGAGTTCCTTGGATTGTACAAATAAGGTGTTAGAGTCCACAAAGGTTTTGTGTAAGAGTGAATTTAAAGAGTTCCTTAGATTATACAAATGAGGTGTCAGAGTCCACAGAGGTTTTGTGTAAGAGTGAATCACAATTTGTAAGCCCTCTTTGCATAGTGGATTGTTTGGTGGCGACCTATAACTTGAAGGATTTTTCCTCATGAAGAATTCTTTGGAGGTTTCCCTTTGTTAACATTTTTGGTGTTATTTACCTTTCGTGCACTTGATCACTAATTATATTATTGATTGGTCGTTGGTTGACCGTTGACTGTAAATAATCTTATCTATCTAAGTACAATTTTCTTTAACATGTTTTAGATTATTTTTTTATTTTGTATTCTGTAGCAAGTACACCTATTCACCCCCTTTAGGTGTATTAGGGTCTATACATAGGATTTTCGTAAAGGATTATTTGTTTTTGTTGGTAAGGGAGAGGAGGGACATCGAAGTTTGGGATAGAAGTGATGGTGGTAGGTTTTGTTAGGGTTTGAAAGAATGGTGGAGAATAATGATTTTTTAGTTTTAGTTTTAGTTTTTTATTTTATTTGTAATAATTTAAAATTAAAAAAAGCTCAATAAGGGTAAAATTGTCTTTTAAATTTTTGTTAGGGTTTTAGACTATCGAAATCTGTTAGTTGATTAAAAAGTGATAACTTTAGAGATTTAATTGATTAATATGACAAACATTTTTTTCTCTTAAAATTAAGATAAAACACGAGGATAGTTTTTGATAATTTTCCAAAGTAAAATTCAAGAATATATATATTATTAATTTTTCATTTTAGAGGTGTTTTTGTAATAACTTATTTTTTTTTTTTTCAAAAGTCAGCCTGAGCTAGCCCTCTCACGGGTTGCTCCCTTGTATATTAAGTTTTCATTCAATTAACTTATTGAATATATGTTGCCCTATTTTTAATATTTATAAGGATGAGAGAAACAAAACCTAATTTCTCAATAGTTTTTAGTGGGGTGTATTAAATAAATGACTATAGAGAAAATTATTTTAGACGCATATAAGTAAGTCCAACCTTAGGAAAAACCTTTGAGAGAAAATGTTAATTTTTCATTCTTTTTTAAAAAATTTTATTTTTTAATTAGTAAAATCTTAACGTTTACATTATAGTATTGCCATTATACCTACTCTCTCTTTCTTTCTTTTTGAATTAATATATGTATATTAAAAGCTTTGAAACTCCTAAATCTCTTTGTAACGTTATGGAAGTAACGTTCAAAATTTATGACCATCCCATCCTTATGGTCAAAAGAAGGAATTAAAAGCTCATCTTAGATTTTGTCGGTTTGCTGGGACATGCGGCGAGGGAGTTGGTGATCAAGATTTAGAAAACAAGCTTTTTTCTTCGTTTGACCGTCTGCTAGGCAAGGCAATGATTAAGATATGAAACACACTCGATCGCCGTATATGCATTTGCCCCCAAATACCAGGCTACAACTCTCTTTGCTGCTTTCTAGTTGCGATACACGCTATGTTGCTTTTATTGGCTCCAAACAACGTCTTAATGAAAGTGTTATATTGTTCAGATTTTTTTTTTTTTTTTAATTTTTTGTATTTCATAGTTTTGAGTTTAGAGAGCTTGTTTAGATCAGACCCACTTCAGCATGTGGGGTCTCTGACTTTCTGTTGATGGCCAAAATTATGAGTAGAACCAGCTCTCCTACAGCTGTTAAAGGTCTGTAATCTGTTGGCCTTCACAAGTTGAAGTATACGATGAATAAGGCTCATTTGAGGTTTTGAAAGAGGGGAGAGTTGGCATAACTTATGAACAAAGGTGTTAGAAGTGCACTTAATTAGTAATATTCATGCAAGAATTAACAAATTAAACTTACGAAGTCTTGGAGCTTAATGTCATATTAGTAATATGTGACTGTTTGCACTAGTATTAAGGGTTGAATCAAGAACAAGACTCCAATAGAACTTACTTACTACAAGTTTTAGACCATAGATATGTAGATTGATGACATGAAGGGCATATATAGCAACGTTGTCTTGTTTATTGTTTATTTATTTTTTCTCTGCCTTATATCAATGTTTGCTTTATGGCAGTGTATTATCACAATCATTGCATGATCAACCTAAAATTTACTTGAAACTAATCCATAGGTAGGTGTCGGTTGTCATTACTCTAGATGACTCCAAGCACAAAACAGTTAATCTAATTAACATGTACACCTACGGGAAGTGAAAATCATTTGAAATTGGCATTTTAACCATGCCTGATGGCAAAAAGCAGCCGCTTCAGGTCTGTACAATTAGGTCATTTTTCTGTTCCTCAAGACTGAATTTGATCCTGTTGAACCAAATGAAAGCAATCTTCAAATGGATTCCTCCTCCTCCTTTCACCTGTTTGATGCTAACAACCATCAACAATTCAACTTCAAGGAACTTAATTAGGCCAGCTACTGCTGAGATGTGATCAGGTCTATACACTATCTCATATACGGCTGCACATTAAAGTTGGGACACATTCTGCATCAGAGCACTATTAATTGTTTGCAGAGGACTGTGAATGTGTTGCTTTTTATGCACATGATCGATGCTTTCTTTAGGCAATTTCGGGGAACTCATCCATGGAAACTTCGCTATTGGCCTTTAAGTAATTCTGGTAGATAGTGACAGAATTCTTCTTTTTGATTCTTAATTCTATTAATTCCTACACTATACAATCTGACATACATAATTTTCTCAAGCAAAATTGCATTTGAATCGATCATTGTAAGATTAAAATTGAATCCATAACTACATAACAAGAGAAAAGAATATATTTATGAAACTAACAAACTGTTTACAGCGTGCAGATGATGATGCAGAAAGACCATAAAATCTTGTTTGCCTTGGAAAGTTCATCTATCAATCTCGCCTGCTTGCTAATGGAACCACCTCAGCAAGAGGGGTCGACAGGGGCGTCGGGATAGGCGATGTTCTACAGACTGGACATGTTGGATGCAATCTCAACCACGGGTCAACGCACTTGAGGTGAAAGAGGTGATTGCAATCGGGCAACAGACGAAGCATATCAGTGCTCTTGTAATCCGCTAAACAAATAGAACAGCACATGGCTGTGGAGTCCTTTTTCTGAAGCTTAGCTTCAGAATAAAGCAACTTGGGATAGGTCTTAAGGGTGTCTTCATCAAGTCCTACGTCAAGAACGATAGTTTGATCAGCTTCAAGGTCATGATCGCCCTGCCCATCATGACCAGCATTATTGTTCCTCCGTCGGTTTGATGGGTGCGTTGGCTGCTGCTGCTGCGCCCTGGTGCAAAAGTAGGAAGCTAAAGTGATTGTTGTGATGAGCAGAAGAACCCCAACAGACACACCTATGCCATACCCAAACCCTCCGATGTTGCTTGAACCAAATAACCCACTAGCATCACTTGAGTTGTTCATCTCTTGAAAATTTGAGAGAAGAGCCTAGAATTGTGCAAACAGGAGATGATGTGAACAATATTGGTTGGGTCAGCAATTGCCATGGCAGAAAGAAGTTATTTGGGGATGTAAAGGTTTTAAAAGTCAACTACAACATGAAATATAGAAAGAGAAACAGATAAGAGATAGAGAGAGTACTGGTGAAGTCTTTAATTAAGTACTCGCGAAGATGCATTTGGGTTCAAGTAAAGATAATTATAAGCCAATTTTTAAGGGAATACATGTGCATACTTCATTCTTTTGCTTGTTAGATTTATTAATTAATAAAGCTTAATTTATTTATAATAAGGTCAACGATATATCATCCTTTCAACATAAGCTTGATAAATATGATATAGAGTGACGTCTTTAATCTCATATTAACTAAACATTGATCTATATCTTATTATGTATTTTATATTCTCATTTTCTCTCCCAGCGTGCACAGCATGTACCATGCAATAAGTTGCCTATTATTTAAGAAAATGGTTTGGTCATGGTTGTTGATAACATTCATTATTGGCCATGTTGTTTATTTTCTCCAACAAATTCTATCAAGCAAAGCCCTGAAATTTGGCCCAATGATAGACTCGATGATCTAGACAAGATGAGAATACATATTAAATCTAATTGTTAGTCTTATAATCTCCTTATTCATTGTTAGAACACCGGTGTGAAAAATATATTTCATCAATTTCTCTCTCGATGAACAAAGAAAAAGGTTAAAAAGTATTTGGCTACAGCCACTAGAGGGTGCAGCCACGATGAGCAGTTAATGGAATAAGAAAGGTTGGCGATGGACCGTTTGTACTACCCACCTACCATATACATAAACTATGTATATATGTGAAATTTCAACTAATAATTATAAGGGGCAAAGCCATGTAGTACACCACTGTCGATCTAGGAGTATATTTTGCTTATATTTTTTTAATTTATTTCCCCATTTATATGCATGTCATTATTTGTTTATTATGATTAAACTGATACTGGTAGTTAACATGTTATAACCAATATCCCAGTTTTGTCATTTTCTGGATCTGGTTGGCCTTGGACTAACGACTCTTGGAGTGGTTGGTCCTTCCCCACAACACAAGCATCTCTCATTTCTTTCGCATATATTGAGTTTCAAAACACACCTTATAGTTCGAATTAATTACTATTCATATATAATCAAGATTTGTATTTTTATTGTATGGCTTTTGAATTATTGTTGATGATAATTTTTCTTATTTGCTTTGTTATAAACTTAAGTTAATGAAAAAATCTCGATACCGACTAAGACATAACACTTATAATATCAGTGATGTTATGGATATAAAAATCGTATTCCAACTTTGTATCTTAATTATGATGTGACATTATATGAGTAGTAAAGTGAATTTATCCATATTTATTATTTTGACTTTCATTTGTTCAATTTACCACTCAAATAATGTCAAATCAGTTATGATACAGAATTTATATCTATAACATTACTCCTTATAATATAAACGAATGATAGTCTTCGCCTCTACCTTGCCTCTCCATTCATCCAAAAATTATTGAGAATGACAATTACAAATAAATTTATAAGAATGAGTATAAAGGCGTTGAGTCTTAATCTCTCTCACTTCCATTTACACTCTAATGTAAAATAATTATGTGAATGTGTTTAAAAAACATGCATTTACTTTCATTAATTGGGATAAGAACAATACCATCTCTAAGATTTACCTTAAATAACTTCATCTCTAAGTTAATTTCGGGAAATATA
>JANKKB010027730.1:0-11712 GCA_026225775.1 Bursera palmeri | reverse complement strand
TAAATTGACTAGAGTGTTGGACACTCACACCTAAGCCATGGAATGCATGTTGCATGCATATAACACATGAAAAACCATCGTCTCTCCTCTCATTCTAGCCTTGGCCGAATTTTGCTCTCTTCTCCTTGGGAGAAAATTGATCATTTTTCTTCCTTTTCTCTAGCAAGATTTTGTGTCAATTTTAGGTGCTAGAAATACACACCATGGATGTATATTAACATAGTTGAATTGTGTTGCATGTGTGTAGGAATTTGAAGACAAATTTCGGTCACAAAGTAGCCATTCAATTTGCAAAGGAGTAGGTAAAATTCTTACCAATTTCATGTTTTAAATTCACCTAATTACATGATCCTAGGAATGGTATCCAACACCTATTTGATATTTTATTAGAGTTAAATTAATCAATAAGAGTAATGTGCTCATTAACATGAATTTCTAAGTAAACTCAGGTTTTGGTTGTGATTTGGACTCTCATTATATTGGATATGGTTTGTGTCTTTGGGCCTGTGTATACTTGTACAAGACCTGGCCCAAAGAATTAGGGTTAGGGTTTTATGTTTATTATTCAGTTACATCAAGTTGTCCCTCGAAGTGATCTGGATGCCTAGAACGTTGGAGATTAATTTGTTCTGTGATTTGGTTTAATCAATTACGGAACATTTTAATTTAAATTATTTAAAAAGGAATAAGGGAGTGAAATACCTAGATAGCCCTTATCCTACTTAAACATTAATCTAAAATCCTAGAATTAATTTTCATTCTCCTAAACACAAACAACGAGAGAAGAAAAGAAAGAACGGCTAGGGTTTGAGAAACCTCTATGTGATGCCCTTTCTACCATTTGTAATCTAGTGTCACACCCTTCCTCTATTTCTCTTGGTCCCTCTTTGTAGAATCGCTTTGCAAGAAAGAAACACCCCCTTGTTTGCTTTTTTAGAAAGATAGTCACATTCGAGAAGGTCTTTTGGTTTAGGGACTACTATGAATAAAGAAAAAGCAAGGTATAACTCATTTTCATCGATTAAGATAATTATATAACACTAAGATCCTTTCTTGAGAAGGCTTCTGCATATTTAAACGGTTCAAAAGTCCTTCTATAATCCTAACAATTGTCTCAGAGCCAGGTTTACACGAGTATAGGTTTTTAATCAGTAGTATTCTTGTTAATCACATGTTATTTGATGTGTATGTGTGTGACATCAGATTAATCATTTTCTTATTGTTCACGTGACGGATATAATTTGATTATAAATGTATGTTATTGCTTAAGATGCCCTAGAGATATCAGAGCCAGGTTTACATAGATATGTTACTGCCTAGCTCTGACCCCAACAATGGTATCAGAGCCAGGTTTACACGGGTATAGATTTTTAATCAGTAGTTTTTTTGTTAATCACATGTTATTTGATATGTATGTGTATGACACTAGTTTATTCATTTTCTTATTACACATGTGATGGATATAAATTGATTATAAATGAATATTATTGCGCGAGATGCCCTAGAGGTTTCTTTGTAATTAAATTTCAGTCGATTTGTATTGAGGGGTGGCTAAAGAGCCACTGAATTACCCTCTTTAATTTTTGGTACATGTACGGAAAAGGGATGGCCGATTTTGGCCATAATTTTCCTTTTCCATTTCTATTTTTTCTGTAATTTTAATTAAAATTTTATTTGTTCAAGTGTTGTAATTGGTTGAAATTGGGTGACGATGAGAAGGCATGAAAGTGATTGTTTTGGTGTTTGCGGTTTGGCGTGCATGAGATGCACAAAGCCAATTTGGCTAGGGTTTTGAACCCTTCGGCCAAAGGCTGCTGCATGAAGGATGAGTGGCCTTCCTTGGCTAGTTTAGGTAAGATTCATTGTGCTTTGCTTGCAATGGAAAATGAATTAGATTAGCCCTAAGCATGAGTCACATTCTATCATAGTGCACAGACCAATCTTTTTTTTTTTTTTTTTTTTTTTTTTTTTGNAATTTTTTTTTTTTTTTTTTTTTTTTTTTTTTTGCATGTTTTATGGCCTGTATGAAGTTTTGGCTTGTAAGACTTGTCCTTAAGTGTTTGATATTGTGGCTTGCTGCCATAACCAACTGTGGACAATGTTCTTGTGGCCAAAACCAAATTGGGCAGCCACTTGGCATGTATTGGAGAGCATCGGGGTTGAATGCAAAAGGGTTGTAAGTGTTAATATTATACCATGTTTGTAAGTATATATTTTTGGTCACTGAATTTCTTTATAATGATTTTATGATAGGCAATCAAAATATGTCTTTAAGAGGAGTTCCCTTTGCACTAGTAGCTTCTGGATCATGTCATGTTCAATTGTTCCTAGCCATTATCCGAAGCAGGATATTCTATTAGTTTAGGTGAGGTTGGCCCATCTCCATTGTAAATAACATGTCAATAAGAAGATAATTTAAAAAAAGGGGGAAAATTACATTGACCCTCCAATTAAATTTTGAGAAAATACTTAACTCCAGACTTTCGTTAAACTAACACTTATTTCCCAAAAACTAACATTTATCCTCCAGATTTTTGGGGGATAAATGTTAATTTTTATGAAACAGTCATAATTTTTTAAGGATAAGTGTTAGTTTAATAAAAGTCTGGGGTTAAGTGTTTTCTTAAAATTTAACTGGAGGATCAGAGTAAATATCTCTTTTTAAAAGGGTAAGCGCCGCATCCTTTATTTCACTTTATTTCGGTTTTTAGTACTATACTATACATTCGAGGATAAAATAAGAATTTCATCATTGGGTGTCAGAATGTCTAATAGTTTGCTAGTTAATAACTGTAGAGGTTACCATATTATACTGTTGGTTGTTGGAACAATAAGATATGGAATTGCTAGTCATTTTATAATTGTATAGTGAAGGCCATAGCAAAGTTAAGTACTGTCCGGAATGGTTGGTTGAGACTTGAGACTCTGGATTTTGTGGCTTAGTTTCTCTTTTGAGAAATGAAACTCTTACTGTGCTGTTGAGATGGTTAGGTCTACTTCTGCTGACTTTTATGCCACGGTTTTGGTGGATTTGAATCAACAATTTCTCGACCAAACTATGGTTTGAACTTTTCTACTCTGAATTAAATATGATATTTCCAAGGGTTTTCCATTATAAATAGGTTTCTAATTGCTGCCAACACTTGTATGTGGCTTGTTGTCCAACTACCATTGATATGAAATCTTAAAATTTTGACCTCCAAGTCCCCTGGAGGCTGGATATGATTTAACATGAGTTTTAGCCAGTATTAACAGTTTGCAAATAATAATCAAATTAATATCAATTTCAATTAGGGTGCTAAACTTTTGATAGCACGTTGAATAACTATTATTCTTATTAAATAACAAACAGTGTTAATTTAAACTCATTTTTGTGAGAATTGGAAAGGTCTTGGATAGGAAAAGTATGTTATCTCATGCCTGTTTATGTCTACCCAATTAAATCATATTATATAACCATTTGCTTTGTCTTTAATCTATGAAATGTTTCTAGATTGGTAGTTTTAGAGTAATAATTAAGTAATATAATTAGATCAAAGTTCAGAATTTATGTTTTTCCAATAAGAAAAAAGGGATTAATAGGACCATTTCACCTTTTATTAAACGCCAATAACCCACTAGACTAAGACCTGAGAAGACGCACAAGAAGCCATATAGCTGTCAGCAATACGTTAAGATTGCATTTAGGTGTTATTTGTACAGAAAATATAGAACACATGTTTTGAAAAAGCAATCTCTATTCTCTAATGTCATAATTGATTGTTGTAGATTTGTTGAAGATTGTTCTACTTACCATGCACCTTCCATCCTCCCCACCACACAAAACTTGATCATTTATATAACACTTGTTCTCAAACTCAAAACAAACTACACAATACAAATGGCTTCTGCAGTTGTTAACAAGGGTTCTTCAGATGTCAAAGTGGCCACCACTAAAGGCCTGCAGCAGCTATGGGAAATGGAAGATGATGAAGAGCTCTTTGAGATTAACATTGAGGCAGTTAATAGCATCCCTCCAACCCACTATTGCGAAAGCTATTTCACTTCAACTGGCAGCAGCACACTTCTTGCTAATTGTTTGTTGCCCATTTCTGATGTTTCCAGTGCCATTCCTCTGGTAACCGCAGAGAGAATGACAAGCTTGCTCATGGTTGCCGAGTCCATGCCTATCTTGCCAGCAAAAGTTGGGATTCCATGTATGGGGGCTCTTGGAGTAGAGCAGAAGGAAATGAGTGCATGATTACTGTTAATTTGAGTTAGAATTTTTTAACACCACACAAGTGCGGATGATGCATAGAGTGTTAAGCAGGATGATTAGCCTTTTGATATTAGTTTTGCCTCACGTGGAATTGAGTTACAGAATTTTCACAAAAACGAGACTTTTCGTGGTGGTATTAGAATGGAGTCTCACATGGTTAAAAATAACATCTAAATTTGTTACAAAATTCATGTACTTGTTGCTTTCATATTTTTACTTTATGAAACATCAAAGTTGTGCATTTCTGTTCAGAAAGATAAATCCTATTGCCCCAAAAAAAAAAAAAAAAAAAAAAAGTATTATGCCACANAAATATAAATCCTATTGCCCCAAAAAAAAAAAAAAAAAAAAAAAGTATTATGCCACATCCCTACACCCCACTTTCTGTGTAACGTCATTGACCTCCTCTATTAAAAGTAAGACAAAATATTGCATGTAAAACCAAAATAATTAATCTCTCTTCATTCTCCAAACTAATCAAATAAATTCTATTGAGAAATTTTCCCTACAATCACAATAATTAATCTCTCTTCTATTCCATATTTCTGTTTAGATACTAGATGATGCATATCTCATCTTTTAAGTCTTAATTGCAACATTTCATTTCCCTATTTCATGTTTTAACTGGTTCTGTGCTCCGTTAGCGACAGTCTCCAATTTCAGAGCATTGCGAAGATACACATAACCAGTCTCATAATTTTTAACCTGTTAATTCTGATTATTAGTATCAAAGTTTACCAAAAACTTTCGTCATTCTTGAAAGTGGGTGATAGATAGCTCGATAAGTCAGTAGCTTTTTTTTCTTTTTTCTGCATCGAGAAGGCATTGTACACTATGGCCATTGAAATATGGCATTGTTCATATTAACCTTTTATCCACGTGGCAACCTCTCATTAGATCGTGGACTTGTCCACACTTAATCACAAGCAAAGCTCATCCTAATGTACTCAACACTCCCTCTTCATGTACTTCTAGCTGCCGCAACCTCACGCCATCTCCGGTTCCTTTTCTTCTTCTTCGTCTCTCTCTTTAAAGGTACATTTTCTAGTTTTTAATGGGGTTCTATTCATTTGCGTTTTCGTACGCTCTCTTCTTGGAGGCTTTTACAGTTACTCTGTTGTGAATGCTTGAAATATCTAAGAATTGGTTTGATTTATGAGTAAACATAAATGAAATCTTTTCTGGGTATTGAAGATTTCTGCATATGATGGGGTTAAATATTTTATTTTGATTATGTTTTGGATTATTTTTGTAGAACCATTAGATAGAAACCATGATTTATGTGTTGAAATTCATATGGATGGAGATTGTTAAATAATCATGGCCTATTGTCCCCTTATCTCATTCAATTACATGTTCCAACAACTAAGGGGAAGAATGAGAGAAGAACACAACTTAATCTATTGGGTTTCTGTGTAGAAAGTAGAAACATCAAACATGGAAGCAGAAATGGAAGGAAGTGTTTCCGAAGTCACGGCAGTGATAGGCTGCATATTCATGACTTTATTGTACGTGGCGATTCTTTATGCTCCCACTCTGATCCTGCGCCTCCCGCCTCCTTCATCTCTTAAGATTTTCCTCATCCGACGCTTTATATGCGCGGCCATTTCTTCTGTTGTCTCTGTCCTCTTTTCTTCTTTCGTCCTTCCAGTAAGCCTCCTCAACCCCAACTTCATTTTATTACCCTATTCTAGTAGATTCTCGCTTCTGTGTTTATAAATTGCAAGTCACTATTAACAATTTGAAATATCTATCTTTTAATGTTATCTGCAATTGATTTGGAGCTCTGAATTGACACCCACTTTCAAAATGCTAGACAAGAAGTGGCGAGGCATCTGATCTACATGTTGTTTATGGCATCCGAGCAGACCATGTGGTGAGTTTCATGGTTTCCAATTTTGATTAATAAATATAATTGGGTTCTTTAAAAGTGTCTTGTTGACTTTAAATCTCAACCATTTGATTGGATTGGATTGGATGAAATAAAACGATAAATGATTGAAACTTAACAGGGATATTAGGAAGTAGGTATTTGTTTGCATTGCACATGGTAATTATTTCTTAATATTCTTGTATGGTCTGCAGATTGCTAAATTTGCGTGTTGAAATGCAATTCTATGTATGAAACAGTTGCAAGCTCTGGTGTTTCCCCTCTTCCTTACTTCTCTAATGTATACGGGGAGTTTGGCTCTCAAGTTGTCATTATTGGTGAATTCATGGAAGACAGATAACAGTGGAGGGCTTTCCTTGATCTGTATCAAAACTGTACTGCAATCATTTGTTGATGAGATGCTTTCTATTGCGTCCAACATTATGGCATGGCGTAACTATGTTGTGGTTAGTTTGTCTAACATTTTGAGTTCATTGCGTACTTTTGTGTACATTGTAGAGGGTTATGAATTTTGCTATATCTCTGATGAATGCTAAACTGAAATTGATTTCATGATGGAGGATTATTAATTTGTCTGGTCCATTCACCATTGATACTCCTTTGATCAATTTTGATACTTTTGATTGAAAGGGAAAATCCAAATTACTTCCCCTTTAGCCATTGACAGTACTTTAATGAACAGGCACCATTAACAGAGGAGTTGGTGTTTAGGGCATGTATGATTTCTTTACTTCTCTGTGGAGGATTCAAGATATATACGGTCATTTTTCTCTGCCCTGTTTTCTTCAGCTTGGGTAAGTCAAAGATGTTTTTGTGGAAATTAAAATACCTTTTTGTTCTTATAAAGTGCTTACAGCTTGTTTGAATGATTAATGATTTCACTCTTTTGATTGACATTTGGAAGGTATAAATATGTTGAATAGAAATCGTACTAGATTAGATTAGACTAGTGTAAGACTATCATTTCTCAACTAGATAAGATGGGAGAACAGCCAAATTGGATAGAATAAATTATGTTCAATATTAATATTAACATTTTAGTTGCAATCTTGACTCATTACCTGAAAGATATGACATTGCTTGGCCACTATTACTATATTGTGAATTATTGTTTTATTTATTGTTGTAATTCTATTCTTGTCTTTTGACTTGCTTTATGTGAATTTTTGATTGAGTATTCTTGCGTTTTGTCTTAATTTTAAAAAGAAAGCAAGTTAAAACAATCATCAATTTTTTATCTAAAAAGCTATTAAAGACGCCTTTTGTTAATGAATTTCATCAAATCATCTACTAAAGGAGTGGCGAAAATGACTTGACATAATCTGTTAATAAGGGTGTCAATTCATTTGTTTTACAAATTGATCTTTTTTTATTAGTAAATAGCTTGATGGAATTTGTTAAGTGGAGTGTCTTTGATGTCTTTTGAAATACTTTAGGAGGAAATTGATTATTTGTTAAAATGCACTTTCCTTCTATATTAAGGCAAAACAAGAGGGTACTCAATGAACTTAAGAAAAAAATAATTTCTTTGTTCCCCTTGTTTGCACTGTGAGTTCATAATCCTTAAGATGTTGTCTAGTATCCTTTTTTAAAATCCTTTTGTCTTGCAAATCCAAAAAGATATTCAAAAAGTGCATTTACTATTGTATCTGAAAAAGAGGATTTAAAACCATGAAATTTTAATTCTCGAAAATCTACTGATAAACTGAAAACTTTTTTTTTTTTTTTTTTTTTTTTTTTAAAAGNTTTAATTCTCGAAAATCTACTGATAAACTGAAAACTTTTTTTTTTTTTTTTTTTTGTGTTTGAAAAGTAAGATTGAAAAAAAGGGAAAAGTCATTGTACATAATTTTAGTACCAGGAGCCTTTTTATTACTTCTCTTCTCAAAACAATGTTGTCATAATAGCTACCAGATTCATTTCATGTCTTAAGAATAAAAAATCAGTTTTTTATTTTCATTTTAGAAAACAGTTGTTCAAGAATTTGTAAAATGAAATTGAAGGGATAATAACGTTTTTCTTAGACTATAGTTGTATTTTCTTGTTTCAGCTTCTGTTGTAAATTTAGTGTTATATTACCCTTTTATATGCCAAATTCATTTTTAGTGGGTTTGTTCTCTTGCTATTCTTACTGTCCATGTTTTTTATTGCGCAGCTCATTTGAACCATTTAATGGAAATCTATAGCTCTCAAAACATTAGCTTGCTCAAAGCCTCAATGGTTGTAGGTATGATCTAATCTTCATTCTTTGCATTATATAAATATATTTTGTGCAATTTTATATTTGCTACTTGAGTGGCTTGCTTGATTTTCTTCTTCAGATATGTGTGTTATTTGACTTTGAAATTTTTGGTGCACTTCATTAAAGAACAAGAATGATCTCTGCATTAGCTGTATATTAATATCTTCATTTACTTATGTATTTATTTTTTCTTTCTCTTCTTCAAATGGATCATGTTTATATTTCAGGTCTTCAACTTGGATACACAGTGGTCTTCGGCTGGTATGCTTCTTTTCTCTTTGTTCGGACAGGTGAGTGATTAATGAGTATTCAGACGGTTTTCTTATAACATTTTGTCATTGATCCTAGTTTTTAGATGTTTTGAATAGACAAGTATATGGTATTGTTTGCCAAATCTGTTTGTCATGTTGTAACTACATCAAAGATTTATTGACAAGCTATACACTATTGCTTTTTTAGGCAAGGAGTTCATTAATGTCATTGCTCTCTTGTAAGAGTTAAAATTTAGACCTTTAATACTTAAATGCTCGAAAATAATTTATAACTTGTGGCAGAAGGACCGTAGGCCTAAGATTTTAGTTACAGGACTCCAGATCGTAAATAAGGAATTACAAGGTATTAAGAATTTAGCACTGATATCTTTAACGATATCAGTTAAACCATGTCCACCAACTTGGATTGTCCGGAAACTAATTCTTGGAGAAGTCGCGTTTGCTAGTTTCTTTAATAGTTCTGTATTTGGTGACTGAGCTTTATCTGCAAAAAAGACTGACTTGTATCTTTTTCCTCATGGCCTTAATGGTGCTTGCTACCAAACCCCTTATAATGTTCTCCAAATGATATTTGTGTCCTTGTAGCCTCTACTTTGTGTTTGGATGGTCGGATATAAGTTTATTCTTTTGGATGTGATTGCTTATTTTGTCTTTCACTTTCTTAAGATTCTTCTACCATAACTACATTTCTATGCAGGACATCTTGTTGCACCATTGGTTGCTCATATATTTTGCAATTACATGGGATTGCCTGTGCTCTTTGCACGGAGGAGAGGTACGAGTAATACAAGTGAACAATTTTCTTTCATATGGCCATAGACAATCTAGAGTTCATCACTTACCCATGTTGGATTTTGTAATCCTTGATAAATCTTGATTTCAAATGGTTTTGGGTCTTCTGGGGAATTTAATTGTTTTCTTTCCTATTATATATCTCACCCTGGCCGAGATTGTGATTATGGATTCCTCGATTGAAGTACTGGCTAGTGGTATTTTGATTGTCTAAAACTAAAACCTTATGTTGTTGATTGTTTTCCAGGAATAGTGACTGTAGCTTTTGTGGTTGGAATGGTGGCTTTCTGGTGGCTTCTTTTCCCAATAACACGGCCCGATTTGTATAACCACAGAACAAATAATTGCAGAGGTTGGCACGGTTATTGTTCATGGAATTACTAGTGAAATCCTTATATTTATTTTTGTGGCAAAAGGGAAATGTAATCTTAGTAAAAACCTTCTGTAATTAATTAAATCTTTTCTAAAGCTAAAGCTAATGCCCCTTCACCATGACATTCAAAGATGGAAACTTTTAGTGTCTTGCTAATTGGTATACGACTCAAAAGAGTTCTTTTTAACATGAAGTGTTCGTTTCCATTCAATAAGAGGATGTTCATTTTGATGAAACGAGTAGGACTATAGAATAAAAAACATTCTATTGTTTCGATAGGATATAAAATATTTGATGGAAACAATTAATATATTTCAACTTTAAATATTTGATGTTTATTATTTAATAAAATTTTCTACTTGAAATCCAAAGTCTTACTTTTAAATGAAAATCAATTTAATCATAAAATAATATTTACTAGTAAATAAATGTTTAAAATAATAATGCAGTGGTGCCATTCCGCCAACCAATTGGCGGGGCCTAGGGTTGGGCTCCTCCTGAAATCTGGAAAATCTAATTTACCCTCATAGTTTAAGTAGACTAAAGTTACACACTTATTTAAGAGACATAATTTTTATATTTTATCTTTTATTTTTTTTAATCATTATCCTATTTAATCATATTTATGTAATGAAAATGATATATTGTAGTTGTATAATGTCTTTCTCTTTATAATTTATTTGTATCAATTAGTAAACATCATTATATTTAAACTTATTATTTTCATTCACTTGTAGTCTTTTTGGACAAAAAGTAATGTTTACTATGAAATTAATTTGCAAGATGTGCTCGCAAAATTTGGACTTAGCATTTGACCGTAAGGTAATTATACAAAATTTTCAAAATATAAATATTGGTTGGTGACAATGAATATGTATTTATTGAATATTAGCATTTTGTATTTTGATTTATTGTATTAGGATTATTTTGAGGTATAAGATTCCTTAGGTTTCTCTTATCCAGGTGAACCCTTTTTTTATCTTTTAAAAAATTCTTTATATCATTGAAGTTTACAAAAAAATAATTATTAATTTTAAAATATTAAAAGTGCCATCTATTAGATGAAATTCGTAAATAGAACTGTTGGCACTAGATCTTTGTGGCCATGAAAGCTTCTTCAATGTAGTATCATCATTTGGATAAACAAGGGGAATTATAAGAAATATCCAAAATTAAGGGTCATCTTGCAAATATATCCTAGCAGGTAAATTCATTTGATACACCTATACAAAAAAGAATAAGCTGACCAAAATACCCTTGAATAGGTAATACATCTTTTTCACTCTTCGTCTCTCTTCGTTTACTCTTTTCCATTCTCATTTCACTCCATTTTCATTTAGATTTCAATCACACATAGCAATAAATCTAGTAACGAGTCAAGTCAAGATCTAAAGTATTATATGCAAAGGTAATCATCTAACACTTTCATCTCTCTAAATCTTCTTTTTAAATCTCTTAAACTTTAGTTTAGTTCTATGGGATTTGCTTATATCATTGATGATGGAAGTTGTGTTGTAAGGGTCGTTTTTATAAGAAAATAGATGCTCATTGAAAAGAAAGAGTTGAATCTGGCAAATCCCGCGGAAAGAAAGAAATGAAATGCAGAAAATTGAGTCTGGACCGCGCATGGTCCGCGAGGTCCGGACCTCGAGAAGATTGCACAGACCATGCGTGGTCTGGACCGCACGGACAGCAAGGACTATGTGATGTCTGGACCGCGAACGGACCCCAAGGACCATTTACGGTCTGGACCGCACATAGACAAATTCCAGTATGCGTTTTCTGTATTTTTTAATTGTTTTTTTTTTTTTTTTTGTATGAATAATCTGAAATTTTACAATTGGATTTATAGGATCATTCATGGACGAGGTTGGCTTTCTTGTT
>JANKKB010027729.1:0-11711 GCA_026225775.1 Bursera palmeri | reverse complement strand
TAAAAGATTATGTTAGATCAATTATGGATGCCAACACCTCTGTTGGAAGCCGTCCTGACAGTGATGAGGGAGAATCTAGTGGAAGTGGCAACGGTGATGATGAACCACAACCTAAAGGACTTCAATTAATGATGAACTTCACGTAGAGGGAGAAGACTACGTCTTGGTTTTGTTCTTAGTATTCATCCATGAGTAAGTTGGACCTTATTTCTTACCACAATTCTGCTATAGTTTTATAATTATTATGTTTGTTTGATTGTTGAGCTTCAATCAGGATGTCTAATAGGGTGTGTTTTTAGTGTTCAATCGATAATGCTGCTGAAAAAATAATTTCTTCTCAAGAGAATAATTGAGCATGATGTCTATCATATACATACAAATGCTACTCTGATCATTTATGCAACCATTTTGGTAACACTCAAACTATAATCCTCTGTTATTTGTCAGGAAAGTTTTATATAAAACTTTCCTGCAAGTTTGAGATTATCACGTACTGATTTATTGTTTGAATTAATTAAGAATGAGGCTCTTTACTGTTAGTCACTACTAGTTCAAAATTGGCATTGACTCAAAACTACTAATTATTCCATTCTTTGGTCATATTATTCTTGTTAAAAGCATGTAAATTTTCATCATTTAATGATCTGTTTTTGCTCTGTTCACTAATCACAGAAGCTTCATGTCATGACCCCAAACCCCTTATACAGAGATTCGGGGGTGAATTGATAAATGAATAAAATAAAGTGAAATAAAAAGTGAATATAACATTTATATAGAAAACATTAGCTTTACACATTTTTCAATTAAATAAAAGCGACTCACTCTAGGCAGATATAACCTAGAAACTGTCCGAGATCCTCTATGTGAGCTTCGGATCACCAATGCTAGACTCCTGACCTCAAGTACATGTGGAGGAAGGGATGAACAATACAACTCAGTAGGAATTTCTATAATTATACAGTTCTATAACATTTTAAATATCCATCATGCA
The DNA here is from genome assembly GCA_026225775.1 of Bursera palmeri. Classification (NCBI taxonomy): domain Eukaryota; kingdom Viridiplantae; phylum Streptophyta; class Magnoliopsida; order Sapindales; family Burseraceae; genus Bursera; species Bursera palmeri. Next base: position 10,720 of record JANKKB010027729.1, on the reverse strand, counting down.
TCATGCATCTCATACAACACATAACCAATTCATGTCTCCCATTCACATACAGATCGATTTAACTACTAGAAATTTTCTCACTAACAACTGTGCGACATACGCAACGCACCCACACATCTCAATCACATAGTCATATGCATAAATATCACAAGTATTTCCCCTTAGGTCCACGATACACGTATGCACCACTAAGACCTAACATTGTATATATCAGTCATATTGGGATCGTACACACAAGTCAAGGTCATCCCTATCACACTGAAATCTTGCTCATGAATAGCAAAGCTATCCCTGTCACATTAGGATCCTACTCACGAATAGCAAGACTATCCTTATCACACTGGGATCTTACACAAAGGTACGACTATCCTTATCACACTGGGATCTTACACAAAGGTACGACTATCCCTATCACACTAGGATCCTATACACAAGGCACGACTATCTCTATCATACTAGGATCCTGCATACAAGGTACGACTATCCCTATCATACTGGACTATTGTTTATCAGTTGGTCAGTCCCCAGGATTACCACGTACCAAGCTAGTCAATCCTTATTCATACATATATGTATTGCATTCACGTTACTCGTCATGCACTCGTATTATATCCTATTTCCATACCTTAATTACACACAGCTCATGTCACCCATGTTTTCCTTGGATCCCGTGTGGAATACCGGGCCCATCCAAGGCCCAACATACATCTTCAACGTACCATCATTCTGTCATTTACCATTAGCCCACATGGCCACTATCACACACATCTCACTTGTGTCTCATACATCCCCTCACATATGTTCATACACGTATCTTGTATCTTATCTTTCTTTTCAAGCGTGACCCATAATGCATGAGTACATGTAATACCTGCATCTCATTCATCTCATTAGGTACGTACACCCGTGTACCGTCCGTGCCTTATTTGTGCATAACACATGTATCCTTCATGTCTCGACCATCCAATCAAATACAAAGACACATATTACCAGTATCACGGCCGTCTCATCACACAAAGTCACACATACATACATGATTCCCATGCCGGATGCCTATCCCGACTCTAAGTCACATGCATACTACCCACATACGTAACACTCCTGCAAGCATTACATACACATCTCACATATATACATAACATGTCACGACCCAGAATCCCTTATACAGGAACCTCGGGGGTTACTGTGCAAGTAAATAAAATAAAAGCAATTTAATCAAAATATTTACTCTGAAAGACAGGTTACAAAATTTTTCTTTTTAAAATAGACATGTAGACACCGACTAACACACTCACTCTATCTACCCAGACGTATCCAAGACCATCCGAGATCCTCTATGTGAGCTTCGGATCACCAATGCGCAACTCCTGACCTCGAGTACCTGTGGAGAAAGGGGTGAGCAACACAGTTTAGTAGGAATTTCTATACTACACAGTTCTATAACATTTTAACATCCAAGCATGTATCAAACAACTCACACACATCATACACAATCATTTCACTTCTCATACACAAGTATATCCATCTCACTATCAGAGAATTCCATACAATCACAACCATCGCAACACATGCGCCACAATCATACATCTCGACCACAATAGTCACATCTATGTATACAAATTTTCACCCTAGTATTTTTCTTAGGCTCCAAATCAGTCGACCACCTAAGGCTTGACACTGGTATCACAATAGGGTTGTTTTTCTTGGACTCCAAATCAACTGGCCACCTCAAGGCCTAACACTCAAACCATGTCACCAGTGTTTTCCTTGGGCTCCATATCAACTGGCCACCTCAAAGCCTAACACTCAAACCATGTCACCAGTGTTTGCCTTGGGCTCTAGTCCAACTAGCCACCTCAAGGACTAATACCCGAATAATATCAAGGGTGTTTTCCTTGGGTTCCATATTGACTGGCCACCACAAGGCCTAACACTGTAATCATATCATATCACCAGTTTTTTCCTTGGGCTCCAGATTAACTGACCACCACAAGGCCTAATACTATGTAATCCTAAATACCATCTGTAAAGTCCCTCGAATCTCTATGTATCATTAGATCAATTTGGGGATTCGTACACATAAACAATACATGCATTACTCATCATAGGATTACCTCATATCAAACTGGTTAATCCTATTTATACACCTGTGTATCACCCACATGCTACTTATAACACACGCGTGTCCTATTCTTGTTTCCATATCATAATTACACTCATCTCACATCATCTATATTTCCATAAGGTCTGGTGCTCCACACCAGGCCCATCCTAATATCCATCGTACATCCTATTACTCGTGGGCACACCCTCATGCATCTCCCATCTCCTATTACTTATAGAATCACGGTTACTAGTCGGAGATGACGATCGATGGTGAACCACGGTAAACGGCCACTACTAGCTACTTCGTCTCATTGAGCACGATCGATCCCGACCAACAGTAACGTCAGCCGACGATCAGACATGGCATATCAAAGAAAGGGCAACTGAAGGGTTTTACGGTGATTCCTGATGATTCCGGCATCGGACGGACAATCGGGGACCAGTTCTAGAATCCTTAAGCTGAAAGGAAGAGATCCTACCGGTGGTGTAGCCTGACATCGCTGGAGGAAGGAGATCGATGTTGACATTGTCAAACCTTCTCGGCATCATTCTGATGAATGCAGGCCTCAGATCGACGAATGGAGGATACCATAGTGATCCGCGTCCCGAGAGCTTTCTATTGCCACCCCTCTCATCGCCTAGCTCATCGGGAATGAGAACTGTCACCAGAGACAGCGATTTTCGACGATCGGGGGTGTTTCTATAGATTTCTGAAAATGCTAGCCTCCTATGTGGTTTATATAGATTTTGAGTTTTAGGGGTGTTTCATAATTTTCTAAACTTTTAAAATTTTATGAATCCATCCCGACACTCCAACATATCGATACCAACCCAAATACATCTATTTCATACTCATGTGACCCCCAAAACACGAACATCGAGCACTAAAGATGAGAAATCATAGAGCCCACGTAAAATTATTTTTAGTCTACTTTTCTGAAAACTCCCGAAAACCTCAAAATACTCATATATACGAGGTCATCACGTCTGTGTCACCCCATATATACCAAAAATACGTCATTTTAAGATTTTTATCTTTGAAATCTTTCACTCACACCCCTAAATCACTGTTTCTAGAAATTCAGGTCGCTACATAACACCTATGAACACTCATATAGCAATCAATCCACATTCACATTCATTGAAAATGAAATAGAAATACACAGATAGAAATTCCTACCTCGATACGTAAATCACTATTCTTGGGCCTCTTTCTCTCTTTTCCTCTTTCGTATCATGAATTTCATGTGTCCCGGGGGTCTAGGATGAGTCCTCGATGTCACGGGTTCAAAACCATGCAAAATGAATATAGGGGTTAAACTGATATTTGACACTCAAAGGGTGTTAATGCAAACTTAAAAACTATTAGGGGACAAACTGAAATTAACCAGACAGGGTGGAATTGCTAACTTGAAAACCCTTAAGGGTCTTTAGGATAAAACACCATATAGGGGTGCATTTGCCAACTCCCGAAGCTGCAAGGTGTAACTAAAAAGGGTGCAAATGCCAAAACACAAAGCTGAGGGGGCCCCAAAATTTGTCACCGTAGACATGATTCACATTCACTCTCCATAATTTATCATCACCATCGTGATCGTCTCGTCGAGAGGAAAAAGACTGCACTAGTGTCAACGGCTAGTGTCACCGGAAACGACAAATCGACGATCGACGCAAGCGAAGCTTTCAGGATCGATCAACGACCATATTTGAGATCGTTAGGTTGAGACGAGTCGATCTCGACCGATGGCAGAGGCTAACAATGGCGGAGGAGGGAGATCTGTTTCCAGTAACTGAATCTTCATGGCGTCGATTCGATTGATTTCTGTGTTAGACGGGGAAATGGAGACCATAATGGAAACCAGCATGCCGAGATGCTTCCATCGCCACCCATCTCGAGGCCCAGCTCATCGAGAATACGAACGGTTACAAGTGTCATCGATTCCTAGCGAACGGGGCCTTTCTACAAGTTATTGAATGTTATTTATATAGTTTTTGGGACTTGGGGTTCCAAATGTAAATTTTTAAACTTTCAAAATTCACGAATCCTGGTTTGAAGTCTCGACATTTCAATGTCAACCTATCCTCATCTAATCCATACTCACGTGACCCTCAAAACATGAATATCGAGCATTAAAGACGAAAAATTCATTTATCCACGTCAAATTACATTTTAGTCCTTAACCCAGAAAAATCTAGAATTCATTCGTATCATCCAAAAACGTACATACATAACGTCTTTACATACATTTTATCCAATATGCATTAGAAATGCGTAAATTCTCGATTTCAAATTTTAAAATCTTTCACTTACATCTCTAAAACATTGTTTTGAAAATCCAGGTCATTACACTTCACTACCACCATCAGCAATAGATTCATCTTTCCAATTCTTAGAGTAAAAATTTTGGCATGCGTTCTTCTCACCGTACCCATATGAATAATTGTCAATCTCATCCTCCAAGTAAAGGAAACACGAAAAACCTCAAGACACATATGACTCTGAATCATCAGTAGTAGTCCACATCAACATTCCGATGACAAAACAAGCCGTAGGACATAGCAACGCCAATAAAAAGCCAGTGAAAAACTTCCACAACTTGATGACTATGGTTTGGTTGACCAAGTTGAGAGCTTTAGCAGGAACAGAGGAATATGCTACAACTTAGGAAGTGTTACCCAAGTATAGGCAGTCTTAATTATAGTCTTCGGTAAGTCCAAGTATCGTATCCACAGAGAGATTATTATTAAGATCAAATAGTTTTTATTTCAATGTCCAAAATCTAAAGCAACGGAAAGGTAGAGTCAAATTTTGATTGGTTTTAAAAGAAGAATTTACCAAGTATGAAATTAAGTTCAAGTAAAAAACACTAAGGCATTGGAGATCTAAGCTCATTTGAATGTAGAAAATATTCTTGATTCTTTTTATAACTCAATTAAAATTAACTAAATAGTAAAATCAATCGGAAGATGAAAACGTTTTGGTTCAAGAAAACATGAAACAAAAGAATTACCTTTCAACAGATTGATGATAACATTTCGAGAAACATGTACTTGATTTGTAAAAGAACTTTCCAAGCATTCAATGTGCCAATAAGTCTACAATGAATCAAGGCTTTTAACAAAACAAAACAAATCTAAAAATGTTTATACAAATAGATTGAAAGGAGAAATATTGAAGAACGAAAATCAAATCAAGAACAAAACTACAACTCAAATGAGTGTTTCACTCCTAGCCTTAGCTAATAGATTAGAAAGACATATTACAACTATAAAATACACAAGAAACAAAGAAAAACTCTTTAGAACTGAATTGTGCCTTAGCAATGAACTAATGGTCTCCTTTTATAGGCAAATGGGATAAAGGAATTTTCATAAAAATTCATTTATTGCCACCTAACCACTTTTATCATTTGTAACCACTTTTGGAACAACATTCACACCACATCTATCAAAGTGTCCAACATGAAAGATCTACAAAAAAAATAATTATCTTTCCATAGCCGCTTGAATGGTGTCATTTGGATATGTAGTTACGGAGAAATGGCTAAAATACAGCAACTATATCAATTCTTACACACCAATCACTCTATCAATGTGTAAGGCATTTTGGAGTTTCTTAACCATCGAATTTGATTCATTAGCAATGAGACAACTTGTATATAATTGAATAAGCTCTCCAAAGCCATAAGAATCAAGTCATTTGGGGTTGTATACATTAAGATATGGTTCCGGATGTCTAGATATGTTAGGCTGTGATTCATTTTCAGCCACCTGCCACTTAGTTAAATTACAACAACTTTTTGATTACCTTACACTCATGATTTGAGAAAGTATCCAACATACAAGTTGTAGATAATTATCTTAGCTTTCTAGATCATCTTGAATCATGTCATTTAGAGTTCTGGTTAGCTAGCAGTAGCCCCATAAGTTCACATAGGTCAGGTTGGACATCTCAAATTATAGGTTCTATTGTAACCCAATTTCGATCCATTAGACATTGGATTTGGGCTTATATTGTCCTTCAAGTTTGTGGAAAAATCTGTTAACTTTCTACAGGTATAAGATTCGAACCAAATGGGCTTCTGGATTGAAAGTTATGCTCATTTTACTTGGCCTGTATCAAAGTAACAAAAAATAAAAATTTACAATAATAATTCTTTTGAGAAAAGTTGAGAAAACGAAAAAGGGTGCTCTTTTTTTGGGACTAGGGTTGCAAACATTGGTGATGATGGATCACTGGGTCTGGTTGTGGGACTTTTATTTATTTAATTGATATGTAAAAATGTTAGATTACCCTTTGGTCCTTTTTCCAGTTTATTTTAATGTTTGAGTGCTAAGAATAGGGGATTAAATTGTGATTTCCAAAACTACGGGTAAAATATTGTAATTTGAGATAACCTTAATGTTAACAGGTTATTCAAAATTTTTATTAAAAAAATTAGAAAAAAATCTAAATATTAGATAATTAAAAAAATATATTTTTTTAATAAGCTAAAAAAATTAATTAATAATTCAAAAAGTGTAAAAATTTTAAATCCGACAATCGTCAATGGTAGAGTTACGATTCTCAAGACAATGCTAACATTAAATTGATCATCGATCGATAGTCTATTCAATTGAATAATTTCTAATAGCTATAGATGGATGGTATAGCCGCAGAAGATCGAAAAAGATTGGCAGCCAAATTTTTATTTTTATTAATTAAATAAAAAGCGTATTTATATTATAAAACAATGTTAGAGCATTTAGATATTTATGATTCAAATTTAAGTGAAAATATTTATTTTTTAGAATAAGTGCTATTCCAAACCCTGTTTCTCATATGTATAATTAGCTATCAAGTTTTTATTATTTACTATTCCTTTTTAATTTCAATTGATTTAATATTGACTATAGTTTTTTGCGATTGCAGGTAATTATTGAGAGTATGGTGGGTTCGGTAAAAGCTTTATTTTTTTTTTTTTTCTATAAATCTTTAACAATATTAAGATCTGGATTAATCATGTGAATTTAAGAGTTGTAGATGTTTGAAGAAATTTTTGTGAAATTCTATAGTAGGCTTTGGATTCTACGCATCATTATAACGCATTCAGGATAAGAATATTTGATACCATTAACCCGATTGAGAAATTGAAAAAATGAAAATAATTGGCTCTTCATTAATCTACTTTGGTTTCTTTCTTCCTTTTTATTTAAATCAAAGCTCTTATTGATGTTAACGTTGATCGAGATTGGAATATTTAATTGTCAACGCCAAATAAAGATATTGTTCCTGGAATGAATGAAAGATTTGCTAATCTATAAGCATGCAAAAATGCAGAGTTCATTACATTATAGAAATTAAAGATAGTTCTACATCAATAATTGATTTCAATGATGATTGCATTGGTACTCGACGTTTTAGATCATCGTGATCATCGACGACCACTGATCATACTAAATTAAAAGTAAAAAAACTTCCAGAGGCTTCATCACTTTTTTTTTTTTTTTTTTTTTTTGCNCATACTAAATTAAAATTAAAAAAACTTCCAGAGGCTTCATCACTTTTTTTTTTTTTTTTTTTTGTGGCACATTTCCAATTTTCAGGCAGGCTAGGTGAAATATATACAATTAACAATTACTTCAGAAAAGAGCATACCATCAGCGAGTAGAGACCCCAGCAAAGTATGCTAAAGGTCCAACAATAGCAGTATTGATATATGCGGCTGGTTACGAGTGCAAATTTGTCATCGTGATCATCTGAGAAGCCATCATTCTGGTTTTGACCTCCAATGATACAACAAACAAGCATGTTATCAATCAAATCCAATTTCATTAATCTCGATTACGTGACCATCAACCATTCTATATTACACTAGTTATGTCAAACTACACAGACCAAATCTAATTTGATTTGTATTTGACACTAATCCATTAAACGTACTTCCACCAATTTTTAATTTTTAAAACCCATAAAATTTAATATAAAATTCGGGTGCTACAGTATTGCTATAGTAACTTCTACAGTAATAAACCCATTTCAAAATTAATAATTTTGGATTTTCAACATATTTTAGGTCTAATTTTACTAAAAATATAGCAAACCCATTACTATAAACATATACATTGGCCCAAATCCATTTTTAACTCATTTTGAGTTTTATACTATACAAGCCCATTACAAAAACTAATTAAGGATTTTAGGCTTTGAAATTAGATTTGGGCTTATTATACATATAACCCATTAGCATATATCATATACTATTCATTTTAAATCAATTTAAAAATTTTGGGCTTAAAGTTTCAAATTGGCACATTTTCAAAATCCATAAACTTTGATGGGCTTGCTAATTCTAAATTAGCCCATTTCCATTTATTTTGACCCAAATGCCATAAAAGACCTATATACATCTAGTACACATGGACATAGGCCTAATGGGCTTTCATAACACATTATGAATAGGGTTTAGGCCTAATTAGATCGAACCCAATTGACCTTACCCCAACTTGACCCAATCAAGCCCATTTAGTGTTAATTAAGCCCATTAGTGTTAATTACATCTAATTCGACACTAAATATATACTAATTAAGTGTTTAAGTCTAATTAAATAATAAATTTCATAATTAAGTTTAATCTAGTGTAATTAACATGATAATTTATAATTAAACAATTCTAAATTTCATAATTAATCTAATTGAACATGAATTGCATTTATAACATAAAATGACATGAAAAACAACCTAGAACATTTTTGCTAAAATTCAGGTATGGCATCGAAATTACACAATTCATGTCATTTCAATCCAATTGAATATACACAACACTTCAATACATGAATTCAACATCAACCAAGCCTCCAATTTGCACACAAACTTCATCCAATTCCATTCATGGCAAAACACCCAAATTTTCAACACTTTCAAACCCTAATATGCACTTGGCTCTGATACCATTGTTAATTCTACCAAGATCATGTAAATTGGGTTCAAGTTAGTGAGAAAGGTGAAAGAATTACTAACAAATCACTCCTAGAAATCACCCAAATCTCTACCAATCCTTGCCAAACTTTTGATATGTTGTCATTCAAATGGATTAGAACACTTATTCACCTTGAAATTGATTCCAATTTGTTAGAATTTGGAAGAAATTTTGAAGCAAATTTTCCAAGAGGGAGAGCACACCAAACTCGGCAATGGCTATGGAGAGAGAGAAGTTCATTCAATTTTATGTAACACATGGCAATTATATAAGTGTTAGGTGGTTCATGTTAATCAAATAATTTGGCAATTTCCAAAAATGTCATTAAAAACCATTTTCATGCCAAGCATGTCCTAACACTAATATAAATGGGCTTATGGGCTTTGGGCTTCATTAAATCCAATTTTTAAAAAGAATGCAAATAGGCCTAGCCTTATTACACCACCAAGCCCATATAGTTTAATTTCTAAAATTAATACTATTTGATATTTTAAAGCCCATTATGAACATTCAAGTCCATAAACCATTTAACAAAAATATTAACATATCAAATATATCTAAAAGCCCATATATGAATTTATAGAAAAATCCAATTTTCTCTTCAAAGTTTATTCACTTGATTAATTCCAAATTAATCAATTTTCTCTCTTTTATGTCGTAAATTAATCCTAGATTAATTTCATTCCATTCCCTCATGTCAATTCTTCATCGGTGAGTCTTTGGTGATCGACCCATTAGGTTTCGAATATATTAGTAGTAAATTGGGTTTATCAGATCATCTATATATGCGCATAAAACATATCGTGTTTGTATCGATTTACAAGACATGGTTGGCTCCTAGTAAAGCATCGTGTCTACCTAATTCTCTGAAAATAGCTGTAATCAAGATAACCTTTTTCAAGCATAGTTTTATGTAATTAAATCCTATGTCAGATATCACGTATGAGACCTAGAGTTGATTACGTGTCTACCCCAATAACAACGAACATTTCAAATCCAGAAAATGAACAATTCTCTTTACCAGGGAAATCATAACCAAGTCATATTATCTCGATGGTTGCAACCCTTAGAGTAATTATCATTGTATCTTGTGTGACATCATCTTTTTTTATCCAAAATGATATGTCCCATCTTGACATTATACCCACTCCTAAATGGTTCTCGACGTACTCAATCACAAGTGTATGTAAAATCTGTTAGGATTCTAGACGTCAAGTGTCAAAGCATACTGATTACCATTTGAGATGACCATATAAGTCTCAAATCAAAGGATTACCTACACTGACTCCGAACGGATGTCCTATAGATACTCTAGGTAAACTATCAATGGAATTCCATATTGGGCCATGTCCAGTGATTCTGCTCCTGTTTTAAACAGCTAATAATGTTCCCATATTACACTCGTTTAAATATCTAATATTTAAATATGTGAGAAATATACGGTTACACTTCCATAACCCATACGAGTGTAATACTAGTCTATACCACATTATCGATGTCCTGTCTCGGTAATACTTCAATCAAAGATAATTTTAATACTTAAATCTTATATAGATTAATATTTTCTCATATCTATATGATCACGCTCAAAATTAACCTTCGGCTAAGCGGTTGTTGTAGCATAGCTTTAGGTATCGAATCCACAGGGAGAAAAA
>JANKKB010027728.1:0-11707 GCA_026225775.1 Bursera palmeri | reverse complement strand
ATTAAAAAGATCTTTAAAGTGAGAGTTTATTTATTTGAATAAATCGAGGGAAGATAAATGATTATTACCTTGTATATAAGATTTGTTGTGTTTTTCGCTTTTTATTACATGCTCTTGCATGCCGACCGAGCTATGACTAATCGTCGTCAAATTCGGTGTGACATCATCTCCAAATACTTGGAGTAACATGTCCCATCTTGATGTTACACCCACTCCTAAATAGGTTATGGCATGCCCAACGACAAGCGTATCTCTAACCCGAAAAAAGTTATTCATGCAAGTGTCAAAGTGAACCGATCTCTAAATGAAATGACCGTGTAAGTCTCAGGTCTAAGGATTACTTACACCTACCTGAGCGGACCTCCCATAGACACTTAGATGATATATCAACGGGATTTCGTATTGGGTCGAGTCCAGTGAATCTGTTCACGTATCTAAATGGCTAATAGTGTTCCCCTATGCACTTGCATAAGTATCTGATACTTAGATGTGTGAGAATCATACTGTTATACTTCTATAAGCAGTACAAGTATAATATTAGCTATCCATACTGTAGATGTCCTGTCTCAGTAGTATTTCGACCAGGGACATTTTAATGATGTTATATTTTGTATCAAATGATTTATGTCTCACAATCAAATCATTTATATTCATATTATAAGGACTTTTATCACATAATATAAATTTGTAATCCAATCACAACAAATGATAAAAGTGCAATTTCTTGTAATACATAAATCAATAACGTACAATATATAATGTATATTTATAATGTGATGCTCTAGGACAAAAATAATCCAACAATCTCTCACTTGGCCTAGAGCCAATCACCTTGGTATCTAATACCTGATCTATGTATATGTTGTTCATGCTTCTGCTGAGATAGCGTCTTCGTTAACGGATCAGCAACGTTGTCATTTGATAATACTCTCTCGATCCTAATATCACCTCTATGAATAATCTCCCTGATAAAGTGATATCATCTCAAGACATGTTTAGATTTCTTATAAGACATTGGTTCCCTTGCTTGAGCTATGGCCCTATTATTGTCACAATACAATATAATGTACTCTGGTGCAGAAAGAACTACTCTAAGTCCTATAAGAAACTTATGAATCCAAATAACCTTTTTTGCTACTTCAGCTGTTGCTATGTACTTAGCTTCTATTGTTGAGTCGGTTACAATGTCTTACCATGAGCTTTTCCAACTAACTACACCACTGTTCAAATAGAACATATATCTTGACTGAGACCGATGATCGTCTCTGTCAGATTGAAAACTTGCATTCGTGAAACCATTCACGACCAGTTTTCCATCTCTATATATTAAGAACGCATCCTTAATTCTATTTCCATACCTTAATTACGCACACGCATGTCCTACTTCTATTTTCATACCTTAATTACACATATTTCATGCCATTTATGTTCCCATAGGGTCCCATATTCCAAACCGGGCCCATCCCAATATCCAACATACCATTGTTCTGTCTCTTACCACTAGCCCACTATCACACATGTCTCACTCGTACCTCATACGTCTCATCAGGTACATACACTCATGTAGCATCCGTATTTCATCAATCTCATCATGTATAATCACAAACCCACTGTCGTATTTAATCTATCCTGTTACATACAGTTACACTTGTACCACCCCTGTCTCAACTATCCCGTACAGTACAATCACACTCGTGTATCTTGTAACCGTTATTGGGTACACCCACATAGACTTCTCACTCATATACATTTCCCCCGCGTCTTGATCACTCCGTAACCTATGCATATCCTAGCATTACCAAAAAGCATACACACATTAACCCGTATCCCAGTCATCCCATCACACACAGTCATACATGCATACATCATAAACAATTTCATACATTCATTAAACATACAACAATCAACAATTAACATACAAAACACATATACACATTCTATTCCCTATGCCAACCATTATTCAAATTCATATTGACCTCAAAGTGGAATAGAAGTGTGTAGACAGAAATCCTTACCTCGAAAGCGAGTTACCCAGTCTCTAGGTCTCTCTCTCAATCTTTTTCCCATCTGTATTCCAAATCTTGTCTGTTTCAATGTTTCGATTGAATCCTCGGAGTCACGGGATCATACACATGCAAAATCAAAATCGGGGGTTAAATTGATATTTTACCTCTCGGGGTGTTATTAGAAACTTATAAATTATTTGGGTTAATTTAATGTAACCAAGTAGGGGTGAAACTGCTAACCTGAAAACTCTTAGGTGTATCTGCCAAGATCCAAAGCTGTAGGGGGGTCATGAAAGGATACAGGTGCCAAAACCCAAAGCTGTAAGGGGCTGCAAATAGTTTTTTTGACAGTCGTGATTTACGTTCTCTCGTCGAAAAAAGTCTATCGACGATCAGGATCAAGAAATGGGGGACACCACCAATTCGTCTTACCGAGGGGAGTTTGTTCTGACCAACGGTGACGATAAATGACGATAGGAAGAGGCAGATTGGTGAACTGGAGGCGTTGACTGTCGGGGTTGATTACCAGTGATTCACGCACCGTACGGCTAATTAGAGACCACTGTTGGATACGTCTGGTCAAGAGAAGTTGATTGCTACCGGTGCCGGAGGCTAGCGACACTGGAAACGACTAGTCGGAAGTTGATGTAAGCAAACATCCCAGCCTAATCTATGGCGATACCGACCTCAGATGAAAAAACGGAGGCCACCACAGTACTCAGTAGGCTGAAACCTTTCCATCGCCACCGGTCACAACAGCTAACTCGCTGGGAAGATGAACGGTCACGGCGGTAGTGACAGTAAGGTGATTTTCGATGAATAGGGGTATTTGTAGAGGATTTCTAAATATCCAGGGTCACTATACTATTGATATAGACTTTGGAATTTGGGGATCCAAATACAAATTCTCAAACCTTCGACGTTCACGAGTCTCTGCGTCTCAATGCCAACCCATCCACACTTAATCCTCACTCACGTGACCCTCAAAATACGAACATCGGACACTAAAGATGAAAAATCATCGTGCCCATGTAAAATTATTTTTAGTCCAAAATCCTGAAAACTCCCGTATATATACAACATCATCACGTCCGTCTTATCCCATATACGTAAAAAATACACAATTTTAGGATTTTAAATTTTGAAATCTTTCACTTACACCTCTAACTCACTGTTTCAAAAATCCGGGTTACCATAGAATTAACCAAATAAAGGTGAAGTTGCTAACCTGAAGAACCTCAGGGATCCTAGTGATAAAACATAAGACGGGGTGCATTTGCCAACCAGAAGACCTACATGGGTCTAACTGGTAAGGGTGAGCATGTCAAAACCCAAAGCTATAGGGGTCGACGAATTATCCCCAACATATGTTTTTCACGATGAAACACAGATAAGACGGTCGATGGTTAAGAACAAAGATCAAAGGGTACCATTGTGATCGTCTAGCCGAGATAATTCTGATGGTACCAGTGGCGAGGCGAGGCGAGGCAATGTTGGAATATGCAAGTGGCTGTCAGAGGGACGCTGACTTCCAGGGTAGATCACTGGTGATCTAAGCATCAGATTGTCAATCGGAGACCAAGGCAAAGATCGTCTGGCTGAGATGAAGCGATCCCGACCGGTAGCAGAGGCTGGTCAAGCGATCTCAAAAGATGAAGATTCATCTTTGATGAGCTGAATCTTCTCAACGTCAATCCAACAAATCCTGATGATGAATAAGGAAACAGTGGCCACCACTAGAACCAAAGGATTGAGATGGTTCCATCGCCACCCTTTTTGAGGCCTAACTTGTCGAAAAGCTAAAGGGTTTAGGTGGCAGGGATAGTTTGATAAAAAGGGGTGTTTCTAGTATTTTTTAAATGTTCTGGGCAACTTTAACGTTTATATAGCATTTGGGATTCTGGGGGTCCAAATATAAATTTTTAAACTTTAAAATTCAAGAATCTTGTATCAGCACTGCACGTCATTTCATCTGCATCGTGGTACAACTTTCTACTCATCCATGCCATGACTTAATTTCCATTAGCGTTGCGATGCAGACTCTTTAACTGAACTGTGCCTATTTTCCTTTTCTACGTCTCGACGTGATTTCCTTTCACGCTATAGCGTGGTTTCTCTACCTTGGCTCCCATTTTCCGAATTCATCCAAAATCCTTTTTAGATATATAATCTCATCCAAATATGTACCCGAACAACATCATTAAGTACATGTCATCCAATATGTGTTGAATATGCGGAAGGTACACTATTCCAAATTCTAAAATCATTTATTTACACCCCCATTACACTGTTTCGAAAAATCTAGGATACCACAAACTAAAGAAAGGACACATCTAGGAGATGTTGGAGGAGATGATTGGAAAGCCTTTGGAGCATGGTAACATACTGGGTGGAGAAGCACCTATTGGCAAGCTGTGGAGATGGTTCTGGGATTTCGATATCGTTGGGCCAAAATGGAAGGGGTTTTTCTCAATAGAGGGAGGTTTGTCTTCAAATACTTCCTCAGTTCACATGAGAAGCTGGTGATGATGGTTGATAGATGAGAGAGTGCAATTGGTGTGTTCTTAGAGATGACTTGTGGGAGGCGTGATAGAGACTGGTAAGTGGAAAAGGAGACTATAGATCCGAGGAAAGCGTTTCAACACACGGATAGTGTCTAAAAAGTAGATTGTGTGTGATAGGCATGCCTGCTGCAGCTAAATTGTCTCTGACACACCAGCTCGCTTTTAGGAAAGTAAGATGAAGGAACCTTTTCTTTTTCCCTTAGGCTCTTACTTCCGATTTGAATCCTGCTAGAGATGATCGTCAATTCTGGGCTGCAGATAGATAAAATGGTTAGAGGTGTTAGGTTTCTCACCAACGATAGCCCTTAAAGGCTCAATTCAGTATTAGGAATCTGTTTTGTGCTGAGAAAAGGGAAAATGTGTTTAAAAGCAAGCTTACTAGCTATGCCTAAAGAGATATGTGGATTTGGATGGAACTGATGATGATCAGAAAATGACTGTAAGGGGGATGAAATGGTAAGTGTTAGGTGTGTTGTATTGGTAGCTATAGATTAGAGGAACATAATAGTAGGAATATGCCATGAGGAATGAGTAGCAAAGGAGTAAAATGGCCACCAAATATATGGTTGGGAAGCTCAGGTAAGCTTTTCACTTAGAGTTTTTTTTTTTTTTTAAATAAAATAAACTAGTTACCTTATTTTGGAGCCTAGCTACCCTTATTATAGTCTGATTTACTGGTGACGTAAACCTTCTACGTCGATTTCTACTAAATGGTGTAAAGACTTGATCATTTGGTCGAATTGGTCTCCCATTCCAGCAGTTCTCAAATTGAGAATGCCTCTTAAGGTTGGCTTCCCTTGGTACTTCAAAACTTCTCCAATTGAAAAGGTCCTTGGCTCACAAAAGTTTTTGTAGCTAGCTATAATGGACTTCATTTCGATCAGTCGGTAACCTGCCCTAGTCGACGTACCATTACATTGGTGACTAAAGTGGTCTTTTGATCTCGGTCGAGGGCAATTCATCCAGGAGTCCAATATTTAACAATTTATTGATATTAAGAATGTGGTCAAGGGGAGAGGGTATTTTGGATACTTCTTCAAAGGGTCACAAAATGCCATCTACAACAACAATAATCTTAAGGCTCTTAACCGAAACCATGGATGTTGTCGAGTTAATATCTTTACTTTAAAAAAGGGGAAATTTCTTGAACCCCCTAGATAGATTTTGTAAAAACACTTAGCCCCAACCTTTTTCTAATACCCCCTAATTTTTTAACAGACGTTAAAATAAATTTTTAAAATATCATTTCTACCCTTTTCACCATCTCCCTCTTCTCATCTCCCACCTGCACCCATCTTCCTTCACAGCTTGCTTCTTCCCAACCAACGCTGATCATCACCACCAGCCCTTTGTATTGCCTGCGTCGCCACTGCCACTTCCACTGCCACCCACCTTCGGCAAACCAAACTTTACCACCTGCCTTTACCATACCCACCTTAATGTATTCTCCCTCTCCCTCTACCTCCACTGCTAGCTCCCTCTGCCTTTACCACACCTATCTTAATATCCAACCCCCATCGATACACCTACAATCCATACCAACACATACTTCCATGCTTCATCACCACCTTACACACCTAACCATGACCATTGTTCACTGCCATCAACAAAAATTATCACCAATTCCACCACCCAAAACAAATCAAATAGAAAAAAAGATATAAAGAAATCACATTCAATGCCTTCAACCCTCTGCGCTATCGACGTCGCCAACATGGCCTCCTTTGCCAACCACCTTCAGAAAACCAAAACTTACCACCTGCAAGCCTCTTGAGCTTTTGCAATTGAAATCAAATTTACTACCTCTTCTCGCTTTCCATTCTTTTCCTGAAACTATCTATCACAGAACCCGCAAAACCAACCTCTTCTTCCTCTTCATTTTTCTGCTTTGCTTTGCCCTCTTCTCTGTTCTTTCCTCTGCGATTCTTTCCTTGGCCCCCCTGACGTCGACCTCTGCTTCCTTCACCATTTGATTCATTCGCCAGCCAACGATCTATGACCAGTAGCTTTCACCTCAATTACAACCAAAATCCATCACAAACAAAGCCACCAACACCCATGACATTACCTCTTTCACGAATGACAACAAGTAATGCCATACAACTCTCTTCAGACAATAATCAAATACTAACCAAACACCATATAGAGCCTCCAAAATCTCAACCAAATCACCCTAAAAAAAATCTCAAACTTTAGATCACCACCACTACTTTCAACGGCAATTAAAAAAAAAAAAGAAATTAGTACTACTCACTACAATCAATGTCGCAACCACAACTCTTTCCCAATTAAAAAAAAAGAGCTAGAAACCACAATGCCTTACATCTCTGCTTGAAAATTTGATTTAATTTGTAATAATATTTAAAAAATTAAACAAAAAAAATGTGGCGTTTTACTCTTCACGAATCAAATGACCTTCAAATGTGGGAAGGAAGTGGAGGTCGGCTTGCACCAATTGCCAGATCAGAGACAATTGCCACTCAACCCATCATCGATTACAACCTCCAATGCCGATTGCAACCCCAATACCATTGTCACACGCAGCCGTTGTCTTCTGATTTTGGAGGAGAGATAAGCGATGGCTTTGGTGGAGAGGTAACGGTTTTGGTTTCTAAGAAGAAGAAGAGAAAGGGTTTTGGTTTATGAGAAGAAGAGAAGAAGATAAAGGAAAATAGAAAGGATAAAATATAAATATATATTAAATGACAAATTTTCCCTTAATGGTTAATTATGTTTGATGAAGGAAGATGGGTACGGGTGGGAGATAAAAGGAGAGAGATGGTGAGAAGGGTAGAAATAGTATTTTAAAAATTTATTTTAATGTCTGTTAAAAAATTAAGGGATAAGTGTTAGTTTAAGAAGAGCTAAGGTTAAGTGTTTTTCTAAAATGTATTTGGGGTAACGAAATTTCCCTTTAAAAAAGTTAATTTAATCAAATTAGAGACGCACTCATCACCGTTAAGGAAACGATGTCGTTTCTCTGACTTTTTGGTAAGTATGTAATGCGCTCTTAAACAGTTAAATCGTTTTTGTTCGTAATGATGAATTCTCCCTCGCTTTCTCTTCTCTGCTCCAAACAAACCCTAATTGTAAATGCTGAAGTATAGCATGTAACAGTACCTCTGAAGCTCTTTAACATCTCTGTTTCGAATTAATCTGAATAAAAAAATTTCTAAACAAATGGCGGAGAAAATTCCGTCGAGAAGAGAATTGCTTGATCGATGGAGAGGAATTGAAGAAGAAGAAGAACAAGATAACGGTAATGATCCCTCGAAACGACGCCGCATTAACAAGCTCAAAGAGGAATGGTAAACCTTCATTTTTTTGTTCGTATTATTTTCTTTTAATTTTCATGATATTTTTAGATTATTTGTTTTTGTTTATAGTTTAAAGTGCTTATTAATACGAGTGAATTAAAATGTTTATTTTGTTTTTTTTTTCTTAATAGCTTTACTGTAAGTTTGAGAGTACTTCTGAATTGATGCCATCGAAAGCCTTTTTTTTTTCCTGGAAATAAAGTTCTTGAAGTGCTTTTAAATGAAGCACTTTAGAGGTGCTATTGGAAAAATCCGTTATTTCTCCAAAACACTTACTGTTAAGCTCACCCATACACATCCTTAAATATGTTTTCCCGTATTCTTCTTTTTTCGGCTTCTTCTGTTTCTTGTACTGAAGTGATTTTTTCTCTTTCGAATTTCCATTAATATTGAAGAATTAATGTTACTCAAGATTTAGTAGTGTTTGGTAGTGAAAAGAAATCATTATACAGCTATGATTTTTTCTTTTAACTCTTTTCTTTGGAGATAGTTCTGGTGGCATATAGATTGGGAATTGTTTGATTCTTGTAAAATGCGAGTCAATGTTACTGATTCGCAATGATATAATGATATACCTGAATCTTTTTATAGGTTTAATCCCAATGATTGGGGTAAAGAGCTGTTATTGGATTTGATCCTAATGATCATTGAAAAACCGTTGTCATATTGTTGAATCTTCATCATTTTATCTATATATGGTAATTAAGTAGCATGCCTTCTTACAATATTTTGTATTCAGCTGTATAATTTTTCTCCAATTTGATCTGCTTCAATTGTAGTTTAAAGACTAATGAAGTATTTTTTATTTGTTGGTCAGGTTTGTGGATGCATCTAATTTCTTGGTTAATTTGCCTAAACAAAATCATGTATGGTGTGGTTCTTGGGACATAATGGGGCCACATTTGGAGGTTTTCTACAATTACTTCAAAGATGAGCGCCATAACTCTCCTCTCAAACTTGTGTGGAAAAGAATCTCGGAGGAAATGCAGCATTGTGTTCAATGCATTTCTCAACACCACCAAGCCCAAGAGATGTATAGTTTGGAGTATGATTTGGGTACCATTGGTCATCTTCTTCAGGTGTTACGAAGTCTTGATGAGGAAAGGGTGACTCAGCACTTGAGAGAAATAAATGCAAGATTAACACATCATGAGTATAATCCTCAAACTGATTACAATGGAGTTGTTTCTGTCATGTATGAGGTAGTTTGTTGTCTTTTTGTTCTTGCATTTCATATTCTTTGAAGGCAGTTAAAACTAATTTTCTTGATTTATCAAATAATAGTGTTTCAGTCAATCAAAAAATAATATGGACAACGTGGTTTATATATATAGTTGAATTCCTTGTATATTTTATGATTGCTTACTGAAATATTTGTTATATGTTGTTTTTTTCATGGTGAACGCTCCTTGACAAATGTTTTCTTTGTATCTGATCGCAGGTGTTGATGTTCCCCATCCTGTTGGATGATCAATCCTTGTTCACTGAATTTGAAATATTTATTGAAGCAGTTGATAACATGCATGAACTGGCTTTGGCTGAACATCAACAGTTTCCGGTATTTCACTGGATGAGTTATGTGCTTTTCTATTTGTTGTTTTTCATTTTACTCTCTGCTGTATAAAGTGAATCTGTTTTTGTCAGGGTGTTTATGCATTGTTTTTCTTCAATAGACGAGTGCGTAGCATTGGTCGGCGATTAGCTACTGCTATGGGAAAATTGAGGTACTGTTTATTTTTGATTTTTTTTTTTTAATTTTTTAATATTGTGTTTGATTCTCAGAAATCTTTTTGATAGATTGATATATTGCTGATTTATTTTTATCTTCAAGATGGTGGGGATATTGTGTTTCCAGGGTTAACCTTCTATTTTTTTATTTGTCTATTTTTTTATTTTATTTTTTTTATAAGAACGTGAAACTGATTATACTTTTTGTTAAGAGTAGTTACAAATAACCTTAACAATAGGGTTGACCAGCAAAAGTTATGAATCCCATTCCCATCTCTGCCCTACATAATTGCGAGACAAAGAATTTAAATCCATCCTACTGTGGTGAGTCCCGGGGCCTAAAATTAGTGGGTTATTTAACATCTTTATTTGTTACTACTCTTAATGAAGAATCTAAATTATTAATTATAATTATTTATTTATATTTTTTTGTACAACAGAAGATACAGTAAATTTAATAAAATTTTTATGATTAAAGTTTGAAAATTAAATAGGGCACAATGAATAGAGATTCCCCACCATATGCCCTAATTCCTAGTAGTGGGAAATAGTGTGGGGATGGAGATACCCACAAAGAGTAGTTATGAGAATGAGAGTCTTCTCTCCCACCCTGCTCCTCCCCATTGACGTCCCTAGTTATAAACATTTGGAACTATCAGTTTTTAAAAAAAGGAGGTTACAAACATTTGAAACTGATAGTCTGCCTCAAAATAACCAATAAATACAGGTGAAGGTATTCAACTAAATAAAACACTTAATCTAAGCTAGATAAAGAAAAGAAAACTATCTGGGTTGAAATAGGTTTGTTCTTTTATAAAATTTTAGGATTGGATGGATTTATGCTTTTATGTTCATTACTTAACTCTGTAAATCCAAAATTTTTCGGTTTGTTGTAGTTGTGTGGAGCTTATACTTCCTCATGGTTTTCATTCAAGCTACTAGGAATTAAACTTAGACCCATTTCTTTTAAATTGAAGAAATTCATTTCTGCTTAAAACTAAATCTTTCTTGTTGAATAAGATAAAAATTGATGATTTACACATGCAACTCCAGAATTTGTTATTCCTTTGTTGCATTTCATGTTTTTGGGTAATATGAGAAGATTAAGAATTCAGTTGTGTGATATTAGAGGGAAGATGAGAGAAAAAAAGATTTCTTAGCTAGCTATTGACTTCAAAATGGAGCATAATTTCTTTATAGTCGATAGGGATGAGTGATCTGAAGGTAGGAGAACCAATATTCCTTCAATTAGTAATGTGAAGTGTGCTGAATGGTTTGACAAAATGATTTCAGATACTATACTAGAGAATTCAATTTCAAGCTTCAATAAAATATATAGAGAATATTCTTATTTGGTTTGAATGGAGAAAGACAACAACAGATATAGAGCTATATGTTCCATTTTTAGAAATGGAGGTATAAGAGAACCACAAAGAATTATTGACGTCGACATCTAGTTGTTGACTTTGGGGTATGAAGGAAAATTAGAGGCTAGTGACATTTGTAGAGAGGGGATTAGTAATAGAATGAGCAGAATGTTATTAGAAATACTGCAATTTGACACCCACAAAACCAAAGAAATACCAGTCTTGTGCAGAATATGTTGAAAGGGCTGATTGGGTGGTGGAATATAGCTTTTATTTGTAGGAGATACAGTGTTTTCGATGAATGGAATACATTCAAAATGGTTAGGAGCTTGATTTGGTGCCTCATATACACTTTTGGAATTTGAGGATGATAATTTTTTTTTAATAGTTTATTATTATTATTTTTTAATTAGTTATGTCTTGAAGTGGCCAAAAAAAAAATGGTTTTATTGGGATATGATAAGCTACGTGTTCAATTGAGCATCTCCTGTTATTAACAATAAAAAGAAAAGCTTGTTTTTCATGGAGGATTAATTAAGCTTTTGTTACCATTTCATTTGTGATATAGTGATTCCTTAGGGTGTATGGTCCCGGTAGACTAAGGGATAGAGTGGAGATTCTGGAAGAAGTAGCATCGCTATATTTTTTTCAGTTGAGAATGCTGAATAACCTCACGTCTTATTAATTTTGTATATCCATGTCAATACAATTACACCCATATATAT
>JANKKB010027727.1:0-11698 GCA_026225775.1 Bursera palmeri | reverse complement strand
ATTAACTAATTGATTTCAAATTATCACGAAGATCAAACACGTGATTGCCCATTTGTCTTTGGCTTTTACCTTTTCAGAAAAATCATCATCGTCACTGGCTTGGCTGGACATACGAAGATGATTACAACCGTCCATTACGAGCCCCAGTGTCCTTATCTTTTCATTTCACATTCAGATTGGTGAACTGATGGCCTTTGATAGTGCGTGATACACAGAATCACGCCTGAAAGCAACCCAACTGCCTTGCTTTGTTTATTGTATTTGTAGAGAGTACTACTTTTCTTGCCTCTACCGTTACTGTAAGTAAACTTGCATGGTGGAAAAATGTCATATTCCAAGCAAAAACCCATTAAACCAAACCCTACCTTTTTACTCTTCCTCCTCTTTCATCTTATATTCTAGGGTTTGCCTTACCCTATAATCTATTCCAAAACAGACAACTATAATTGTCGAACTCTGAATTCAAGTAAAGAAAGAGAGTTTTGATTTCTGCTTCCATTTTTTTTCAGATCGAAGTGGTTTTTTTTTTTTTGAGGGGTTATTTTTTTTGGAGAAAAAAAAACCCTAGGGTTTTAGTTGGCGATGTCTGCTGGGGTTTGTGGGAAACGGGTGGGGTTCGAAGAAATCTTCGGATCTTCGTCTCCTACGTCGGCCAAGAGATCCAGGTGTTCTATCTACGGATCTCCGACCCGATCAGGATCCGAAGACCCGGTTTCTACCTTGCTGCAAATGTTTCCCGACTTGGATCCTGAGGTGCGTCTTTAATTGTTCATTTACATGATTGCTTATTCTTTATCAGGTTAATGCAATTATTTAAGACGGTTATCAAGAATGAAATCTATTTAATTTTAGAGGACATATGATTTGTCTCTGTATATCTTTTCCATTCCGATTGGTTATGCGTGAATTTTGTGTAGATTTAGCTTTGTATTGAGCGTTCATTCTCTACTGATATCAAATGTTGCCAGTTCTTAAAAATTGGTTATAAACTAATGTGGCTTGTTGATGATTTTATCCAATTAGACATTTTAGACGTTCTATGAACAGAATGTAATAGTCCTGACTTAGCAGAGATACAGGGTGAATTGCTTTTGGTGTTTCGTAGAAGTGAAGGTATAATGATGCTTTCTTGGTGTGTTTTGAACTTAAAAGGTTTGATGAATGTTCCTTTTTTTCCCCAATTTAGTTGGTAAAATCTGTTCTGAGGAATCGCGACAATAAGATTGAAGATGCAATTGAAAGTCTACGTGCACTTTCTTTTCACAACGTCTGTGAAAGGAATAAATCACAGGGACTTGATTCTACAACAGTTGGAACTTGTGATGCTGTCCCTTGTGAGAGCGCAGCTACATGTAAGCTTGCTTGCTAATATCCTTGTTTCCTTGATTAGTTTTCATGTCGTAGCTTGTTTAATTCCAAAATTATCTTTCTTGGGCTTACCCTTTTTTTGGTTGCTTTCTTTCGAATCTGAATCAACCAGGTAGTCAAATGTCCGAAGAGAATGTTGGAGATGTAAATGCAACCTTTGTTGGTGACAATATAACAGATGGGTCCAAGTGGGTGGATTTATTTGTGCACGAGATGATGAATTCATCTGATCTTGACGATGCTAGGGGACGTGCTGCCAGGATTCTGGAGGCTTTTGAGAGAAGTATAGCTGCCAATTCAAAGGCATCAAAGGAGGTAATCAAACATTTTAATAACCTTTGGCAGGAAATAGCAAAAAAACTTCGTATTTTCGCATACTTTTAATTTTATTCTTGTATAATTATCGATGGGCAGCTTGAGCATGCTTCTTTAAAGGAGCACCTGCAGAGCTTGTTGAATGACAATCAGATTTTAAAGAGAGCAGTTGCCATCCAGCATGAACGTCATCTAGAGCAAGAGGAGAAAGAAAGGGAAGTGCAACAATTGAAGCATGTGTTAAGCCAGTACCAAGAACAAGTTCGAAATTTAGAGGTAATCTTGCTTATATATGGTCATAATTCATTTATAGTTTGCGAAATTATATCTTGATAGATGAAGAAAGAATCATAGTTTTTTGCGTTTGTCCTACCAATTGCATCAGGCTAGGCAATTCTTTAGAACCTTAAAATTTTTGTTATTTTTATCTAGATATTCACATCACATCCTTCTGTGACTTAATTCAGGCATCAATTTTGTGCCTTGAATTGTGGAATAACCTCTTATAGGGTATGTGTGTTAGTTGATGAAATGTTCGTATATGAAAATGTTGTATTTGTGCGAGGAGTTTGGACAAAGGAAGTTGGAGCAAGATTGAGTTGATCTATGTTTGAGGTCAATTATCATCTTTCTCATTGGCAATCGTGGAATTTTTTAAAAATTATTTTGTTGATACGCTATTCTTGTATATTTTTAGTGAAGACCACACAGTGTCTCCTATCAAAAGAGTTGAGATAAAACATTCTCATAGACAAAATCAGATTGCTAAATTGCAGAACACAGAAAGGGTGCTGAAACAGCATTGAAGAATTGCCAGTCAGAATTGCTTGATCTTGATAATGATAATCATTACCATATTAAACATTGATGTCTGCATTGGTTGATTTCAAGTAATTGACTTAGAAATATCTTGTTATGCAGCTAAACAATTATGCATTAAAGCTTCATCTTCAGAGGGCAGAAGAAAATAGCTCTATTCCTGGGCAATTTCACCCAGATATATATTAAAGTTCTATGTGAGTGGTCTCTCAATTTACCGTTACCAAATACGTGACTCTCTCTTCTTCTTCTTCTTCTTCTTCTTTTTCCTTATTCCTTTTTAGTTTACATCAGCAAGGGTAAACTACCAATATTAAGATTTTTACACAGTTGTACTAAAATGGCAGCTATCTGTATTATTCTAGCCAAATACACATTGGCAGTTTGTATGAAAGTTTCAGCTTCAAGTCACAGTTATTGTTTGATGCATGCTCTTTTTCTTGCCTAAAATGTAAATGTTCGGGAGCAATGGAATAACCGTACCACCATGTTTTAGTTTCAATCCTTGTCTTAAATTTGAGGTCTTGCTTCTTTAGCAAGTTGAGAATGGTTTGCTCTTTGCTTACTTCCTTGTTTTAATAGCGAAAACCTGGTTTGATTCCATTTCATGACCCTTCTGGTCGCGAGTGGACCAAGAGCCAAGGAAATATATGCCAGCTCAAAGATACGTGTTATGGTTAATTAACGGAAAACAAATAATTATTTATCCAAATGAATTTCACATTGTTGTGATTCCAGCCCTTCAATGACTTTTGTGACACAAGTCCAAACATATTGAAAACCTTCTTTTCAGAGTTTGGCGGAACTGCTTCGCAATACAATTTGCTTAAAGTTCATCCGCAAAACTATCATATGATTAACAGTGCAATTGATAGCTAAACATATTCTATGAAGATCAATAAGATTCGCCGCATGTAAACAGCATATGGAAAACGCTTAATGGCTGAACCATCATTCCCTTGAAGGTGTGTTTTAGAATTACTGGGATTTAAATTTTTAACTTAAAATTAGATAATAACTATTTATCATCGATCTAAATAAATTTAATGACTATTAGAGACTATAAATTTAAAAAGATACAATCATTAGCACTTAATTATTTTTCAGACTACCCAAATTAAGAAAACTGTTCTTTCATTTCAAGGTCAGTAACAAACAATCTAAAAAGAAATCAAGTATAAATTGTATTTCGTTTTTGAGATTAATGAATGACCTTTCGGGTATTGCTAGGATTGATTTTGTTGATTATGTGGTTCATATTTGTATATGATGCGATTAGTTGTTGGAGTAAGATGACAAACTAATAGTAGATTTTTGAGCCATACAATCATGAGCATAGGCATATTATTGAATCACGTAAATTCTGTGTTGATCTCTTTTCTTGTTGTTTGCAAAGATTCTTTTTTTTTTTAATGACCAAGATTAATAATAATCAAGAATTTCTATATACTGATATGATCATTTGCTTTGTAACAAAAATTAATGTTTGTGTAGCTTTCACTAGTGAGGAGAGAGCAAAGTTGTGAAACATTTATTTCCTTTCAGTGTAAAGGTACTTGTTTAATAACTTCTGCATGTGTTCTTTATTCATTTTATTTTTATTGTTATACTTTTTAATTTTTTTCCAGGAAGTTTGATGCAAAGCAAAACATGCTTTATTTTTTAGAAGCAATTTGAAAAGAAGACTACATATAAACCATTATTCAGACGCTTGATGGAGAATCAAAACAGTGTAGGCCAATAATATTAGTTTTTGCAATTTATTTTCAGGGTCAATTTGTGCATTCAATATATTCTTTGCCAATATAATTTTTGTGTCATTTCTTTGGTTTCAGATTTTTGTAATGCAACTCTCGTACATTAGAATTTCTGTTTGGCTATAATTATTGCATCAAATTTATTGAATGTTAATCACACAATTACCACCTTAATGCTAACAAACAAATGTATTATCTGTGGCAACTTTCTCTCCTCTGGAATTTTATAGCTAGTTTACTCCTCTATTTTCAGGTGTACCCTCCCATTAAAAAATGCGGAAATTATAGCCATCGAGCAGTGAAGTAATAATTGCTTTGCTACATTGTTAAAATTATTCATTAGATAACAGATTACATTGATTAACCCCAGACTAAAGCACAAAATCAAACTTCAACTTGCTCTTTGGAAGAATCAGAGGAATTGACTGGTACATAAAATTAGACCACCCTTTATCAACGTCGGCCAGATTAAATTGTCTGCATATTGAGAAGATAAATGAAAAGATTATTAAAAAATCAATACTTCTAGTCTGTTAATCTAAATTAAAGACTTGTATAACCTCTCTTCAAATTCAAGAACACCAAGCAGCAAGATCAACATAAATAAATATAATAATAATAATAGTAATCTCTCTTCAAAAATCAGAAAACTTCGATACAATATAATTTGGATTTTCTATATGATGGAAACCATTATTTGTTTGATATTTTTTACTGACGTTTATATTTTTGACTTTTGACATCTTACCGAGCCAATCATTAGAGCTTCTTTTATTTTCAAACTCAAAGATTTACAATGTATTCAACGAGAAGGACTAGTAACAGCCTAAATACAGACAACAATCTGCCAATAAACTTGCCAAAAAAAAAAAAAATTGAGTCAAGAGTAATTATATTATTAAAATTGAGTCGTGATGCCTTTATTGAAGTCCAAAGGGGAAGCAATATCAAACAAGATCAGCCTTGTCCCTACGAGCTTTCCGGACGGGTTTCAGTTTCAGTATTGCCTACCAGTAACAACTCAATGAATCGCAAATAAAATTACCCAGTCATTCGAGTGTAAGTATCGCCCATCTGCGATAGAACGGTAGCAACGCTGCCGTGGTTTCATCAACTTCTCACTTGTATTAGTATATTGTCTCTTGCTGGAAAATCTCTATTCGCGATCCAAGTTAAGCTCTCTCTACCAGCTTATTCGTATCGATTACTGTAGGAGAGTTGTATGACTTCTAAATACTGCAACATACAAATCTCAGATAACACTCGCTGTTGCAATTTTATCATAAACGAGAGAATAGAAATAGAGAAAAATTGGATTGTATAACTTATTTCTTGTATCGCTGTTTCATAATTTCAATTCATATTATGTTAAAATAGTCTTTATTTATTGAATACAGTTCATATTCTCATGTTTTCGGATTGGATTTTGAATTTTGATATTTGCTTTTAAATCCCAAAGCAAACATCCTTTAAGCTGTCTCTGCTGTGTTATCATTTATATTTGCTACCAATTTGTAGTTGAACCTTCCAAATAGGTACTGCGTGTAGTATATTGATGTTGAACGCTACTCTATTAGGTTGCTCTGGCGATATTGCTGGGCTTTCTACTCGAATAAGATAGAAATCCCCTTCATAGAGGTTTTTACATCTAGAAGTTACTGAAAATGTCCTGGGAATTTAGTAACTTGATTATTTGATATTTCTTTATTCTTTTTGTTAATTGAATTTCAGGTTTCTATATCTTTGATTATTTGATTTTGAGGTTCGAGCATTAAATGGGGAGTGTCAGCGAAGAGAAGGTCAGATTTTGTATTGACAGAGGGGGTACATTTACGGATGTTTATGCTGAGATTCCCGGTCAGCCTGATGGCCGAGTTTTGAAGCTTTTGTCTGTTGACCCAGCAAACTATGATGATGCTCCAGTTGAAGGAATTCGGAGGATTCTTGAGGAATATACGGGGGATAAGATTCCACGAACATCTAAACTCCCCACGGATAAGATAGAGTGGATAAGAATGGGTACAACTGTGGCAACAAATGCACTTTTAGAGAGAAAAGGAGAAAGGATTGCTCTGTGTGTAACACAAGGCTTTAAGGATTTGTTGCAGATTGGAAACCAGGCTCGCCCTAGTATATTTGATCTTACTGTATCAAAACCATCAAATCTTTATGAGGATGTTATAGAGATTGATGAAAGAGTTGAGCTTGTTCTTGAAAAAGAAAAGGAGAATCAAGATCCTTCCTTATCAATTGTTCAAGGAGTCTCAGGTGAGCTAGTAAGGGTTGTGAAGCCACTCAATGAAAAAACTCTGGAGCCTTTATTGAAAAGCTTGTTGGAGAAAGGAATTAGCTGTTTGGCTGTTGTGTTAATGCATTCATACACCTACCCACAACATGAAATGGCTGTAGAAAAGTTAGCTGTGAGCTTGGGCTTTAGACATGTGTCCTTATCTTCAGCTTTGACTCCTATGGTTCGTGCTGTTCCTCGAGGTCTAACTGCCAGTGTGGATGCATACCTGACCCCAGTCATTAAGGAGTACTTATCAGGGTTCATATCAAGGTTTGAAGAAGGGCTGGGAAAGTTGAATGTTTTATTTATGCAATCGGATGGAGGACTTGCACCAGAAAGCAGATTTTCAGGGCACAAAGCAGTTTTGTCTGGTCCTGCTGGAGGAGTTGTTGGTTATTCACAGACTCTTTTTGGGCTTGAAACAGAGAAGCCCCTTATTGGGTTTGACATGGGTGGTACGTCTACAGATGTGAGCCGATATGCTGGAAGTTTTGAACAAGTTCTAGAAACCCAGATTGCCGGTGCCATAATACAAGCACCTCAGCTTGACATAAACACTGTTGCTGCTGGTGGGGGATCAAAGTTGAAGTTCCAATTTGGGGCTTTCCGTGTGGGACCAGAATCAGTTGGTGCACATCCTGGTCCTGTATGTTACCGGAAAGGAGGAGAATTGGCAGTTACAGATGCAAACTTGATTCTAGGATTTGTTATTCCAGATTATTTTCCATCCATCTTCGGTCCCAATGAAGACCAGCCTTTAGATATCAATGCAACCAAAGAGAAATTTGAGGGGCTTGCAAAGGAGATAAATTCGTACAGAAAGAGCCAGGATCCATCTGTAAAGGATATGACTGTGGAGGAGATTGCACTGGGATTTGTTAATGTTGCAAATGAGACCATGTGCCGTCCAATACGGCAGTTAACAGAAATGAAGGGCCATGAGACAAAGAACCATGCTCTTGCTTGCTTTGGAGGTGCTGGACCACAACATGCTTGTGCTATTGCTAGGTCGTTGGGTATGACGGAAGTACTAATTCACCGGTTCTGTGGGATCTTAAGTGCATATGGGATGGGATTGGCTGATGTCGTTGAAGAGGCACAGGAACCATATTCTGCTGTTTATGGTCAGGAATCTGTCTTGGAGGCCACTCGCAGAGAAGATGTATTATTGAAGCAGTTAAAGCAGAAGCTACAAGAGCAAGGGTTCAGAGAGGAAAACATTACAACAGAGACATATTTAAATTTGAGATATGAAGGTACAGATACTTCCATCATGGTAAAGAAACAAATAAGTGAAGATGGGTTGGGATTTGACTATGCCATGGAATTTATGAAACTGTTCCAGCAGGAGTATGGATTTAAACTACAGAATAGGAATATTCTTATATGTGATGTTAGAGTTCGTGGTATCGGAGTTACAAATATATTGAAGCCAAAGACCATAAAATCTGCCTCTGGCACTCCTAAAGTTGAAGCCCTCTACAAAGTTTACTTTGGAAATGGGTGGCATGATACTCCTCTGTACAAACTTGAGAATCTGGGTTATGGGCATGTACTGCCCGGCCCAGCAATCATCATGAATGGAAATAGTACTGTAATAGTCGAACCTAATTGCAAATCTTTTATAACTAAATATGGCAACATCAAAATTGAACTTGAGTCAATTTCAAGCACTGTAGAAGTATCCGGAAAGGTTGCAGATGTTGTGCAGCTTTCAATCTTCAATCACAGATTTATGGGTATAGCTGAGCAAATGGGACGAACTCTGCAAAGAACTTCCATATCTACAAATATCAAGGAAAGGCTAGATTTCTCTTGTGCTCTCTTTGGTCCTGATGGAGGACTAGTTGCCAATGCTCCCCACGTCCCTGTGCATCTGGGAGCTATGTCCAGTACAGTTTGTTGGCAGCTAAAGCACTGGGGTGATAATCTGAATGAAGGTGATGTTTTAGTTACCAATCATCCATGTGCTGGAGGTAGCCACCTTCCTGATATAACTGTTATTACACCTGTTTTTGACAACGGAGAATTGGTATTTTTTGTGGCAAGTAGAGGGCATCATGCAGAGATAGGGGGTATTACTCCTGGAAGTATGCCCCCCTTTTCAAAGTGCATATGGGAAGAAGGAGCTGCAATTAAAGCATTTAAGCTTGTCGAAAAGGGGATTTTCCAAGAAGAAGGAATTTCCACGCTTCTGCAATCCCCTTGTTCAGATGAAGCGGCGAGCAAAATTCCTGGGACACGCCGGCTTCAAGATAACTTATCAGATCTTCGAGCACAAGTAGCTGCTAACCAAAGAGGAATTTCTCTTATTAAAGAGCTTATTGAGCAGTATGGTTTGAAGACAGTTCAGGCTTACATGACCTATGTGCAGCTTAATGCAGAAGAAGCTGTAAGAGAGATGCTCAAGTCAGTTGCTGCTAAAGTATCATCTGCTGAGCTTGGAGGGAGAAATTCTATAACCATAGAAGAAGAGGACTACATGGATGATGGATCTACTATTCATTTGAAACTGACAATCGATTCTGATAAAGGGGAAGCATTTTTCGATTTTAGTGGGACCAGCTCAGAAGTTTATGGGAATTGGAATGCACCAGAAGCAGTAACAGCTGCTGCAGTCATCTACTGCCTTCGCTGTTTAGTGGATGTAGATATTCCTCTCAATCAGGGTTGTTTGGCTCCAGTTAAAATACATATCCCTCCAGGCTCATTTCTCTCTCCAAGCGATATGGCTGCCGTAGTGGGGGGTAACGTTCTTACATCTCAGAGAATAACTGATGTAGTACTCACTGCATTTCAGGCTTGTGCTTGTTCCCAGGGTTGCATGAATAATCTCACTTTCGGAGATGATACTTTTGGTTATTATGAAACAATTGGAGGTGGAAGTGGAGCGGGTCCTGCATGGGATGGGACAAGTGGAGTTCAATGTCATATGACCAACACACGCATGACCGATCCAGAGATATTTGAACAGAGATATCCGGTAGTTTTGCATAAATTTGAACTTAGAGAAAACAGCGGGGGTGCTGGACTTCACAGAGGTGGTGATGGGCTTGTGAGGGAGATAGAGTTCCGGTGCCCAGTTGTGGTGAGCATTCTTTCGGAGAGGCGTGTTCATGCACCAAGAGGATTGAAAGGAGGAAAGGATGGAGCTCGTGGGGCTAATTATCTCATTACAAAAGACAAACGGAGAGTCTACCTTGGAGGTAAGAACACAGTTGAGGTACAGGCAGGAGAAACTCTTCAGATTTTAACTCCTGGTGGTGGTGGATGGGGTTCTCTTTGAATTCCTTTACTGTAGCGAACTGCATAGTGGCGATTTTGATTTGATGTTCATGTTGAATGTGCAATTGTATTAAGCATGATTTCGATTATAAATAACCTTACAAATGGTTTCATATTATTGAATAAAAAAGTTTACTCATGCTTGGAGATTTAATAACTTTTCTTTTGTTTATTGATCTTGTCATGGGAAACCATATATTGATTCCATATGCTACCTTCAGACGCTCTTCTAAAACACTAGTTTTCAGTTTTCACCTTCCTCTCTCCACGATTCTCTTGCAATTGAATTTATTGGAATCGATATGGCTGTTCAAAATCAATTTCAATCAGTTGCCATATAAAAATCCATTCTAATTCGTCCAACTAATTCAATTCAAAATCGATTGAATTTCGATTAATGTCATAGTTTGATTGATTCAATTGACGGAATTCTCTTTTATTCATATATGGAATAACTTTTGTTGTCTAAAGAACAAAATATCATGTAACCATTAAGAATGTTTGCATGTAATTATCTAAATATGATTTATCAATATTATTCAATCTAATCCAATTAAATTGAAATTCAAACTTTCTTGTACTTTATTCTAAAATTAAATGGAAATAAAATGTTATATTATATTATTATAGTAGAATAATTCTATATTGTCCTGACATTACCTTATTAGATTGGTAATTATCAAATCATTTATTATAATTTTTGTTATTTATAATTATATTTGATATAAATTTGATTACATAGATTAATTATCACTTTATTATGAATACTTTAAAAAGTGAGCAAATATTATGTACCAACCCCTAACTTTTAGCATAATATTACCTAGGGGAAACTTTATCTTTATTCATTTTGACCAATCCTAAATTTGTGAAAATTCGTTTAATGGAAACCATCAGTCAACTTTGGTTTGACTAACATAATACAGCACATTTACCTAATTATCGTCGCTACCAACATACAAAATGTGTTCTAAAGAAAAAAATGGTAAGTATAATGACTAATATTAAATTACTTTGACTTAATAATATAAATTTGACTAATATACGTAATATCTATATAAAAATATGTAAAACCCTTTTATTACTGAAAATTATAATTATATCAATAAATCGTCAATTTTTAAATTATCACATTTATGAAACCATTATTTTACATAGATGGTTAACTTTAAATCATTTAGCTTAAAATAAATTTAAAATATATTACATAACTAATATTTTGCTTTTGATTTATTATTGAAAGATAAATAACTTGGTTTTTATTATTTTAAATAAAAATTTAAAAAACATAAATATATAAAATAATTTTAAAAATTAATTTATTTATCATCTGGGTCGTTATCATTAATATTTTAGCACCGCAAAGTGTATGGGGACATGACTTGTAGCATTGGATTCAAAATTTTTTAAATCTACAATATAGCACTAAAATTTCAATTGTATATTTACACCATTTTGTAGGTCAGACAATTTTGAATTTGATGATAGCCATATATTCTTGTAATATGTTAACGTCGAAAAATATTTTCCGACGACTGGAAATCGATCGACCGGCGTTTATCCCTATCAAGCCATGTGCTAATTGAGAAATGTATAAAGACGAAATTACCTTTTAATCGTTACTTATTTTTATATCAAAGAGTTGACAGGTAATATTTACTCTACTTCCAAGTTATTGCAAATCAACAGACAGACAATAATCATAAGGGACAATTTTAAATAGTATCCTTGTGTTTTGACATAATCTCAAGTAGAAAATAAGTTTATCATTTTCATCAAGAAGATCCCTGAGGTTTGCTTTTTTTAATCAAGTGTTAATTTTAACCCTTAAAATACAGATTTGCCCCTACTGAAATTTTTTTCC
>JANKKB010027726.1:0-11698 GCA_026225775.1 Bursera palmeri | reverse complement strand
TTAATTATTATTTATGAAATTGTCATAACCTTTTGCCAATACACAAGATTAGCACTATTTTTTATTACGAAAATTTCATGAACTTTAACTCTCTGATGGTTATGGGCCTTTAATTACTTTCTTAGTGCAATGAGAATTCATCTTTTTCATCTAACTTTCAACTCTTTCTTTCATATTCATCTCATTTTACTTAATTTATGGTATTAAGTTAGATTTCTAATTTACTTTAGGGGTTTTATGACTTTTTTAATGATTACTTAGTTTTGTATATTGAAAGAGAATTTGTTGATACTATTGATTTAAAACTATTTAGTAAAATACTTGCATTCTTTTTTTATTTATTGTATTATACTTTTTTTTTCTAGTGGTTAATTTTATATGCATGATACATTTTAAGGGTTAAAATTCATTATGTCCTCTTGGAGTAAATTTTGTTCTATTTATCAAATTTTCTCATACCTTCGATGTTTGTATAGAGTAAAAATTTTGATTGACGAAAAAAATTTATAGATATGCCCATGCACGATTACGTTCTTGAAGAAAAGATTCACGAACAATAAGGTCAACAAATTAATGTTTCTTGTGAAATTTAATAAATATATTAACTTTAATTTGTAATACAAATTAAGATTTAACTAAATATTAATTTAATCCCACTACATATGGCTAGATATAAGAAAAAACAAAACATTAATATTATTGCGGCAAAACAAAGGACCCATGATGATTAATAATGTACATCTTTTTATTTTAAAAGTAGTGATGGAGACAATTGACATATCTAGTAAGACCTACTAGACCTAATCCAATTAAAAAAAATATTGTTTACACAATCACTTTTTAAATTTATTTTTTATGTCTATTGTTTTTATTTTAATAAAATTAAACTTTATAGCATAAGATCTGTAACACATGATTACACATATATTATCGAGATGTTGATACTTTTATGCAAATTTTTTTTTTTATAATCTTAATTTCCAAGCTATAAAAATAGATTTATAAGTTTTACTTTGTGGAGTTGATGGCTTTCTTAATAATTGTTTGGTTTTGTATATTTAAAGAGAATTTGCTAATACTATTGATTCAAAATCACTTATAGATTAATTTTATTCTTTTAATAATTGGAGTGTACAACTTCACTAGACCTATAATGGTTTAGTTCAAGTGACAAGGCGACTAAGGATTAAGGAAGTAAGGTCAACAATGAGATTCCAGTTCAATTCTCTTTATATGTAGATTATATCATGATTTAAGTGGAAGGCCGTGACAATGGGTTATGGTTGCTTTAGTCTCCCCCGAGGATTAGTCGTGGTGAGCGTAACTTCACTAGTGTTTTACTATACTTGCATTCCTTATTTATTTATTGCATTATACATCATTTTTTTTAGTGTTAAATTTATATACAAAATGCATTTTAAGGGGTAAGATTCATTATGCACCCTTAGAGTGAATTTTTTTTTTTTTATTAATCAAATTTCCTCATACCTTTAAGATTTGCATAGAATAAAATTTTGTTTGACCAAAAAAAATTTTGGATATGCCCATGCACGAATTACATTCTTGAAGAAAAGATTAGGGAAAGATAAAGGTCAACAAATTAATGATTCGTGTGAAATTTAATAAATAAATTAACTTTTAACCCCAATTTTTTATTAAACTAACATTTATCTCTTAAAAAAAATTATAGCCATAAACTGTAGAGTACAGTTGACATAAAAAATTGACATTTTTTGGGGGTTAGAGTTAATACCCCCTAAATATTAATTTAATCCCACTATACATGGCTAGATATGATAAAAAACCAAGCGTTAACACTATTTTGGAAAAGTAAAGGAACCATGATGATGAATAATGCACATCTTTTTATTTGAAAAGTAGTAACGGAGACAATTGACATGTCTAGTAAGACGCACTACAACTAACCCAATCAAAAAAAAATATTGTTTACACAACAATCACTTTTTAAATTTTATTTTTTATGTATCTTATTTTCACTCAAATAAAATAAAGTTTTATAGCATAAAATATATAACACATGATTATATATGT
This sequence comes from Bursera palmeri, assembly GCA_026225775.1. Taxonomy (NCBI): domain Eukaryota; kingdom Viridiplantae; phylum Streptophyta; class Magnoliopsida; order Sapindales; family Burseraceae; genus Bursera; species Bursera palmeri. Next base: position 9,646 of record JANKKB010027726.1, on the reverse strand, counting down.
ATTATTGAGATGTTGATGTTTTTATGCACATTTGTTTTTTATAATCTTGGTTTCCTAAATTAGGAGTACTTATCTATCTTCCTAAGTTAGCAGTTTTCTATTTTAATGCATTTATGGTATTTTCAGTTAAGTTAAGATTATATTCTTATTTTCTAATAGGGTTTCATTTCTTAGTGGAAATAGGATCTTGACACTATAAATAAGTGTCGTTACTAGTTATTTTGTTTGTTAGACTTGATATTTGATTATTTATCAATCGTCTCCTTTGCTTTTTTTTTTTTTTTTTTTCTTGGATTCTTGATTAGTTTTGTGGCAGTCCCCTATCAAGTGGTATGAAGTCGATTCATGANTAGTTATTTTGTTTGTTAGACTTGATATTTGATTATTTATCAATCGTCTCCTTTGCTTTTTTTTTTTTTTTTTTCTTGGATTCTTGATTAGTTTTGTGGCAGTCCCCTATCAAGTGGTATGAAGTCGATTCATGATTCTTGATTCTTGATAGGAGGATTTTTACAAAAATAATCAAGAATCCAGAAAAGAAAAGAAGAGGAGACCATTGAGAAAGAAGAATTTAGGAGAAAGTTTAAATCCAATATTCAATCATTGGTAATATGGTTAATGTGTAATATTGAGATATACCATGGAAACAATAATATACAAGAATCTCTTGTGTTTCCACATTCAACATCTTCAGAACGGTGACCTAGAAATTACATAATATAAAACCGAAAACCACCCAACCCTTACATTTTATCGGTGGAATGTGAAGCGACAAAACTTGTAAATTAAATATCTAATAAAATTAAATCAAAATTAACAATAATTATATAATTTATCACTTAATGATTTTTTTTATATATATCTTAAAATAAGTGTCAAGTGAACAATTTAACTTGAGTTTGACATGTTCATCCTTATGACAAAAAAATAAATTAAAAGATATTGACATTTAATTTTTAAAGATGTTTAAACTATTAATGTATAGCTTTTAAACTGGATCTATACTATTAGGTCATTTGCAAGCAAACCAACCAATTTCAAACTGGATCCTAAGATTGAGATGATCATTTTTAGGAATCAAGAACGATCATGAGAATAATTGGTTTTTGCATCTGCAGCCAAGAGGATCTTACAATTTCTAAGTGCATATTTGTATAGCATGCAAATTGAAGAAGATACGTGGCTAGGTTTTAGCACGCAACCAGTTCTCAAATAGAATACCATCAATGTATGAATATGAAAAGAGCAAGGATATGTAGTCTGAAGTTCAGCACTCGAGAATCTTTAGATAACAAGGCAGAAATTATTACATGCAATAACATAAACGTAAAATTCCCGACATAATAAATTGAAATGCCAAGCACACGGATTCTTGAAACGAAGAAATCAATCCTGATTTTCCCTCATATATAGCAGGACTCAGTGCACACTATGAATGCATCATCTCCTATGGTCAATGAAATGACAAACCATATTCACCCAGTTTCTGCTCCGTTATTTTTTCTAGACGTTCTGCCATTTTAGGTGTAAGATAATTTTTCCAATCTCCAATCTCACCTTTCCGAAAGAATGCTTTGTTTTCAAAAGCATAATTATCCATATCATGTATTCCCGTCTTATTCACCTCCAAATTGCTCAAATTCTCAAAACTACACAACTCAACTACTTTCTCTACTTTCCCCTCTTTTTCTTCATCTAAGGAGAAAGGGTATCCCATGAACTCAGCTATTCTCTTCACATAAACCGAGATATCCCTAGTCATATCCTCGTATTTTAGGAACAATACCTTCTCTGGCCGTTCCAAGCTTGCTTTCCAATACCCTAATACATGGTCCCAGTAAGGGCCATAATCACATATTCCTCTACAATAAAACTCAAAAAACTCCTCGAAAGACGTGGATTCTTGAATTTCCGGTCGTAACTTGATCCCGAAGTGCCACAGAGAAACTAATGTATCCTTCGGATCTCTGCAAATGTAAACAATCTTGCAACTTGAATCAATTATAGATCTGGGCAAGGAAGTGTATGGCACGTGGGTGGATATAAGCGGTAGAGATCCTACCTCTGGCTTAATTCCTTTCCGGGAAAAATCTATTTCCATTAAGGGAACACAATCATGGGGACAACACTTGGTGAGCATGAGCAAAGAGGCTGTGGAATTGTCAAACTGATCGTCATTTCTAGTCACAATGGCAAAGGTCAGGGCCTTAAGCCAAGTGTTTCCAGTTTTTGGAACGCCGCACAAAAGAATCTCACTGGATTGAGCTTCATAGTATTCTTGAGCAAACATGGCGCCTTCTAGCAAGTAAGAGTAGTACCAATGACCTTGGTACAAGTAAAGATCCCCCAGGACTCTGCAGCCATCTTCTTTAGGAAGAGTTGAAATCATTTGCCTATACCTTTCTGGGGTTTGATTACTGGAGACTTCTTCTCCATTTGAGGTTTTGGACGCAGCTGGAGTACTGCCTTTTTCAGAAGGTATGTGAGGTTCCATGACCTTCACAAATCAAAAGCAAGTGCGTCAATTTAAAATAATCAAATATTTTTCAATCAATCTAATTTCTTCCTCATAAGTCTTGCTTCTGACCACATCCTTGAAAATTCTATAAAATGATATATCAAATAGATCTACTCAAATTAACTACATACCAAACAACAACATATCTTGATTTTCTAAATTTTATATGAAATTAAGTTAAACAATAGAGAAATAAAAGAAATATACCTTCTATCCAGTCGATTCCTTCTGTTTATTTTCTCAGCTACTTAGAGCCAATAATTTACCACACAAGCATTAGATAAGGATTTTATTCCTCCTATGGACGAATTACATTATTGAAGAAAAGATTAGAAAAAGATAATGATCAACAAATTAATGATTCGTATGAAATTTAATAAATAAATAAACTTTACATTATAATACAAATTAGCATATCACTAAGCATTAATTTAATCCCACTACACATGGCTAGATGTAAGAAAAAGCCAAACAACAATATTATTATAGATAAGTAGGGGACCCATGATGATGAATAATGTACATTTTTTTATTTGAAAATTAGTGATGAAGACAATTGACATATCTAGTAAGACCCAATCAAAGAAGATATTGTTTACAGAACCGATCACATTTTAAATTTATTTTTCATCTATATTATTTTTATTCAAATAAACTAAAATTTTATAGCATAAAATATTTTACACATGATTATATATGTATTATTGAGATGTTGATGTTTTTATGCACATTTTTTTTATAATCCTGATGTCCTAAATTAATAGTTTTCGATTATAATGCATTTTTGGTATTTTCAGTTAAATTGAGATTATATTCTTATTTTCTAATAGAGTTGAATAACATCTTGACACTGTAAATAAGTGTCCTTATAAGTTATTTTGTTTGTTAGACTTGATTAATTGATTATTGAGTACTGAATTCAAACTTCCTCCTAAATTCTTCTTTCTCAATTCTCTTTTCTGCTTTTCTTTTTGGATTCTTTATTAGTTTTGAGGCAGTCCCCTATCAAGTAATTATTTACATTTGTTATGTTATTTCATCATATCGATAAAACACATTTATTCAATCGTAAATTGATATGTGAATTTTATTTATGATTGATTATAGTTAAAATATTTTGAAAATCATTTCTCATTTCTCATTCTATTCCAAATTTTCATTCGGATAACGAACACAAAAGGATGTACCAAACATTGTATTTAACCCAATGCCCAATATATATCTTTCTTCTCTCTTCTTACATCTCTAAAAAGATGTTTATCATTTATGTTTAGTTTCTCTCATACTAAATCTATTCTCAACTCTAGATTTATAGGTCTATATAAAGATTTTTTATAATAATTCTTTTAATTCTTAAACATTTTAATTCTTTTATACGTATTTAAAATACAAATTTTATTTTTTGTATTCAAAATAAAATTTTTATTTTTTCTTATGAATGAATTATAATGTTTAGTGTAAATGATATAAAATTATTGTAAATAAATAAGATGTATGTATTTGATTTTATTAAAGTAGATTTTCCATATTCCAATACGTATAGATTTTTATAATAGGTAAGTTGATTATAAAAATTAACTACAATAATCAACTCATCTATTATAAAAATCCATATCTATTGGAATATGAAAAATCTACTTTAATAAAATAAAATGCATACGTCTTATTTATTTACAATAATTTTATATCATATACACTAAACATTATAATTCATTTATAAGAAAAAATAAAATTTGAATTTTAAATACGTATAAAAGAATTAAAATTTGAAATTCAAAAACATATAGGTGATTCTAGGGGTGGACACGGGTCGGGTTTCGCCCAACCTGACGCTGACCCGAAACCCGACGGGTTGAAAAAATCCAACCCGAATTGGGGTTTTGGCAAAAATGAACCCGTCGGGTCGGGTTATTCATCGGGTTTCGGGTAGTCAAACTCTGTTGACTTTGTCGGGTCGGGTCGGGTTTTGATCGGGTTTTTTTATACAGTAAATAAAATTTTTTGCAAAACATACCTTAGGTGAACTGTGGCCCAGCGGTAAGAGGCGGAATGAGAATTTTAAAAGGCATGTGGCGGGTTCGAATCACATTGTCCGAAATTTTATCAAAAGTTTATATGGATATTATGTAATAAATAAAATACTTTACATAATAAGATTAAAAAAGGCTTCCAGCCCAGTGGTAAGAGGCGGGATGGGGCTTGCAAAAGGGATGGGTTCGAATCTTGCCACTGGCAAAGATTTTTAGAAGCATTTTCCAATGGGTCGGGTCGGGTTTTCGGGTTTGGTATATAAACCCGATTGGGTCGGGTCGGGTTTTCGGGTTTCCAAAAAAATGGACCCGAAAAAAACCCGACTTTTCGGGTCGGGTTCGGGTCAACCCGACGGGTATGAAAATAGGAATGGGAATGGGGTATTCCCATTCTTATTGTTTGGTTAGTAAAAAAAGTTCCGGGAATGAAAATCTCATTATCTCAGGAAAGGGAATTAGTCATTCCCTCCCACCCCCTTGGGGATCAACTTTAATTCCTGACTGGAATCAAATAAAAGCAAGGTTTTTTATTTTTTAAAGAAAAAAAAGTTCTAATATTTTTTTAAAGAGTAAAATTAATTAAAAAATATTATATTTTAAAAATATAAACTATTTTAAAAAATTATAATATTTTTTTAAAGAGTAAAATTAATTAAAAATAACAAATTTATAATATTTTTTAAAAAATGTTAATAAACTAAAAAATTATAATATGTAAAAAAAAGTTATAATATTTAAAAAGATTAGTAAAAGGTTATAATATTTAAAAAAAAGTTAATAAATTAAAAAATATTATAATATTTTTTATAAAAGGTAAAAAATAAATAAAGTGCAAGAAATATTAATGAAATTTATATTTTATGATAATAATTATATATATATATATATATATTTATTATTATTATCATTTTATATATTTTTATAAGAAGTAATCTGAAAATTTGATATTAATTCTAATTCTGGATTTTTTATAATCTAAACAACTTTCACGGGAATCAGATTTTGATTCCATACTGAACCAAACAAGAGAAATGAATAACTATTTTGATTCTGGTTCTACCCCATTTTGATTCTAATTCTGATTTCGATTACCGAGTTCAAACTAAACTGGCCCTTAATTATTTTATTTAAAATAAAAATATAAAAATTTGAAAATTTAGATCCTCGGAGCCGCCAACCTCCTCCGCCTTTGGCCTCCACTGGCCACCGCCAACATCACACACTGGCCACACCGGCGGTGCCAGAAGGATCGTCTCTTCACGATCTACAAATCTACCAGAATAGTTCTGACAAATAAAACGATGTTTGTTCGTCTGGAAACAGAGAAAGATCCAGCATCGGAATTCTTCCGGACTTCCAGAGATGAAATAATGATTTATTCTATGAAAAGATTTCTACACCTATGAAGATTGCGAAGAGACGATAATTTTGATGCCAATTTTGTTATAAGAAAATCATCGGCATTGTCGTCGGATTATTGTCGAAGTCGCTACTGCTAGCGAGATTCAAACTGATTGTAAACAGAACAGGAAAGATAGTGGAATTAGATATGTTAGGGGTATTAATGACATTTTAAATTTTCATATGTTCGGAGAAAAAAATGATTTTTTTCTCTTTTTCACTTCAGATAATTATGTCTGAAAATAAGTGATTTGAATAGTAAACAAACAAAAACAATTTTTATTTCACTACAATCTATTTAGATTCATATTTAAATGGTTAAATCGAATAGAGCCTAATATTCTACAACTTATTATCCCTCACCTCTCTTTACTTTTTGAATTTTTAAATGATCTAATACCAATATACTATCAGTTACCTCATTGAAACAGTATACCCTCTATGAACACGGGGTAAATACATAAACACCCCCGAGGTTTTGTCTAAGTAACAATCTCACCCCTGTTATTAATAAAGTAACATAGACACCTCTAGAATTGGAAAACATGGGGGTCTTGACACATAAAATTAGGGGACTTAATGTTACTTAAAATATCAAAATGTGGGTCTTTATGTTACTTTACGAATAACAGGGGTGAGTTTGTTACTTAGACCAAACCTTGGGGGTGTCTATGTATTTACCCCCTATGAACACTACTATAGTATGTAATGCCTTACCCGGATTATCCCCTTTGTTCATTTATGTTTTCCAAAAAAACATTTTTCTATTATGTATATCTTCCAAAACATTTTAAATTCAATATCAACTACGTATTCTTTTCAAAATTCGATATCAACAACATATTCTTGCTTAAATATCAAATCCTTAAAAAAAAGTATACATAATTACGGGTAAGATCACTAAAAATCATCACTTTTTTATTAAATAAATCACAAAGTTTAGAGGGTTTCTCTTGTCAATTGGATTGGATGTCTCAATGTGAGAGTTTCTTTGTTTATATAGCAAGTTTAGGATTAATTACAAGCAATTACAAGGCTAAGAATCGACAATAACATCAGTCAAGCTAATTACAACGATCAAGCTAATTATAACAAATTAGGAAAGATATTTACAGTTTAATACAATAATCAAGGCTGATATTTAGAGAAAATAGACATGGCAATATATCCGACTAACATCCCCCTCAAATTGATGCTAGTCGATCAACAAGCATTGCCCACAAGAAATTGATGGTGTTGTCGTATCATGGCTTTCGTAAAAACACCAACAATCTAGAGGTTAGTGGAAACATGAGGAAGAGAAATAACAAAAGTGTCCAAAGCTTCTTGAATAGAATGACAGTCCATCTCAATATGCTTTTTGTGCTAACTGCAAACATGATTAGTAGCAATTTGAATGGCAACAGTGTTATCAACATGGAGAGGTGTGAGAGTAGACTGAGAGAAACCAAGCTTAGCCAAAAGACCACGAAGCCAAACAATCTAAGAACAAGCATTAAACATCGCACGGTTTCAGATTCTGTAAACGACTTTGAAACATGAGTCTACTTCTTACTTTTCCATGAAATCAAATAATTACCAAGAAACATACACCAACCTATGACAGACCTTTGGGTATTAGGACATCTAACCCAATCAACATCACTATAAATGGCAAGACGAAGTGATGAATCAGTTGGGAAGAACAATCCACGACCAGGAGATCTATGAAGATATCAAATGATACGACGAACTATAGCAAAATGAAAATGTCGTGGATTTTGCATAAACTAACTAACCTACTAAACTGCAATGGAAATATCAGCCCGAGTAATGGTTAAATAGTTCAAGCTACCTACTACGTGTCGAAACACTATAGGATCAAAAAGAGGATCACCCTCCTCACGATAATATTTCACATTTACTTTCAAAGGAGTATCCACATAAGAAATATCCTGAAGATTAACCAAAGTAATCAAATCTTGTATGTATTTATGTTGATTTAGAAAGACACCTGTAGAATCAGTATGAACTTCTAACCCCAAGAAGAACGTAAAGGAACCAAGATCCTTAATATGAAATGAGGCTTGAAGGTACCACCACAGACGATTAATCAAGGCATAATTTGTCCTAGTAATCACAATATCATCAATATATATAAAGAGAAGAACAAAACCAATAGATGTCTTGCAAAGAAACAAGGGTGAATCATATTGACTTTGCTCAAAGGAAAAATGAAGCAAGGTAGATCGAAACTTAGCAAACCATTCTAGGGGAGCCTGTTTCAACTCATATAGAGATCGCTTCAACTTACCGACATTTGAAGAAGAAGAGGATGTCAAGCCAAATGGAAGAGCCATATAACTGTCTTCCTTGAGATCACCATTAAAAAGGCATTTTTAATATCTATTTGATGAAGTGTTCTAACAGCAACACCATAACAACCTGATTTTGGGTTGTGATTCGATTTCACGAGAGAAGGTGAATGGTTGTGACATAGCCTTCACTTGCTATGTTTCACGCTGAAGAGGTGAGAAGAAGGTGAGTGAATCTCTTATTGGTATCACTCTTTTTTCCTACGATCACACTTCTTCCCAAAACTTGAGAAAACATCTTTCAATGTCAAAAGATTTTTTGAATTTTAATTACTTTCCTAATTAAATACAATTTTACCCTCACGTTGTCCTAGATCTAGTAACGGAAGCAATCTACAAGGTTCTCTATGTTACTTTTTGAAAGATGGGGATGAGTTTATAGTTAAGATATACCTTGGAGGTGTCCATTATTTATCCCTTTTTATTAATATAATAACAAATTTTTTCTAATCTAATAGTAGGCAGAGTTGCTAAGTTGACATAAAAAAAACTAACTTTTAACTTTTATTTTTTATCTATACATTACAATAAACCAAAAGTATAAAAGAAATGTGTAAAATTAAGTAAAAAAAAAGTTACAATAGCATAACCCTTATTTAAAATAAATATATTATCCATATTATGTTCATTTTCATGTTACACAAAATTATATATACAATTATTACATGAACAATTATATCTAATTTCAAGTTTTTTAAATATCTTAGAGAATGATCTTAAGAGTAATCTTAAGTATATCTATATTAGGACCTCAAACAATATAGATTTTCATCATTAAAATAATTAATTCATCTTGAAAATTGTATTGTTTACTAAAAAACTTATTAAATATAATAAAATATTTTATAAGACATAATTTTAAGATAAATTAATGATATTTACAAGCTTTTAAGGATAGTATTAATTTTTGCTCTAATATCAAACCTTAGCACCTTATGATTTGCGTAGTTTTATTGTAGAAATAATTTGATACTTTAATTTTTATTAATTAAACATATTAAATATAATAGCAAAGTAATATTTATAATAAATAATTTATTAATGAAAATAATTAAGTATATGATATCAAAATAAATTTTATTGAAATTCTACTGTCTGCAAGATTCGTTAGGAGTATCCTAGGACTACTTATTTCGTATACATTGACGTGTAGGAAAAGATTAATTAGTACCTGATAAAGAAACATAATATAACTATGGTCATTTACCAAAAGTAACCCTGGAAACTAACTCCGTCTCCTTCCGTTAATATCTATTTGTCAGACTAAGGGGGGTGTATTTAATTAAGACTTTTAATGACTTTTAAAGACTTTTATAAAATTAAAAAGTTTGGGTGTATTCAAT
>JANKKB010027725.1:0-11697 GCA_026225775.1 Bursera palmeri | reverse complement strand
AGCAGCAGAAATAGAATAGATACAACAACAGAATTTTAGCAAGAATTCTTTAGAAATACAGCAGGAATATAGCAGTAGATGCAGGGGAAATACAGCAGAAATGTTACAGAAATACAGCAGTAAAACTACAGAGATACAGCAAAAATATAGCAGCAAAAATGCAGGGCAGTTTAACGTTAAAATCGTAGTGCAGATATGGAAAGATGGGGAGATGAAATCCAAAGTAATTGGAGGGTATAAAGCTTGGCTTGTGATTGAAGAAGTAAGAGAAATGATCTCCCCAATTTTTCTTCCATACAAAATATCGCAGACCCCACCTTCTTTCTTAACAAATCACTGCCCCTTTATCTATCATCCTTTGTTTAAACCAAATATACATACATGTTTATGTTATTATATTATTTGGCCGTCAATCAACTGTTAATTTACAAAGTTACTATAAGCTTTTTTTAAAATTTGTTAGAAGAGGGTTTTTGATGGAAAATATTTGCATTTACCTGTATTACATACAAAACATAACTAGATTGACTTCAGATTTTGTATTACATACGCAAGGCATGGTTTACACCTATATCTCTTCTCTACAATAAAATATCAATTTCCAAACCCCACACACAAAATAATAATAATAATAATAATAAATTAATTAAAACTATTATGTTTTGATAGGAAACCATTATTATTATAAAAAATTCATATTGCACAGGTTTGCGTCTCTTTTCCTCTTAGTCATTACATTTGTTATCCTATATCCTGTTTAATTTTGTATAATTCTTGCCTTATTGGACATTTGTTACCACGTTGTACAGAAGGATGCAAGAAAGGTGAACTCAAGATGAGTTGGAAAAAGATGGACTTAAGATGAAATCAAGCTTTTCTTTGCTAAGCATTATAGATGGCCGCATGGGCTTCCTTTTGCCTAACTGAAAACTTAGGTGTCATTTTGAAAGAAATAATGACTTCAAGTGTGTCATCAAGATATATATGCTGATTATCTAATAGAGTTCAATAGCAACTTTAACCATAAAGATGGTAGAGAATGAAAGATTGTATGATGATTCAGTAACATGCAATCAAGTCCAAAGCATGCAATGTTTTACCCACAAGGATTAATTTAATAAAAGTAATCGACACGGGAAGGCTAAGAAAGGAGCTAATGTAAATGATTTACTAGAGATATGAACCAGTGAGGCTAGAGAAGAATAGCTATAAAGACATTGCATAGCCACTTTAAAGAGCCAAGTTATTGAGTTTACGAATGTATATGTTTAATGGATGCCAGGAGATTGCTTCAATGAAAGTTTGTCATTCCCTAAGCAGTAAAACTAATGTCACTAAAAATCAGTGGGACACTGAGTAACAGATGGAAAAATTGAACAAAATGCCATTAATATCAGGTATGAGTCTATAGAAGCTGAATATGTAGTACCTGATCAAATTAACTAGTTTTGACCGTGATATTTTAAATCCCGCACTAGCTAAGGCATCAACTCTCAGAGATGCTTCTATTGTTTTAATTGACTTAGTCCTGMGAATTTCAAAGGTGCCATACAGTCATTGACAAATAATAGATGAAGAGTATCACAGAATCAAACCACTAAGATGATGATCACAACCTTGGGGGTTCATATTCAAGAGCAAGCAATGGTATCTTTGTACAAGAGACTGGAACATTACCAATCTGCAAGGGGAAATTTTGTTAGAGACGTTACAGGAAATACATCAATACTAATTAACTTAAGACTTGTGGCTTATACTGATATATTTACAATTTAATAAATAATTTTGTATATCATGTGGGATTATATCACCATGGTAATAGGGTATCATGTCACTTATACTGAGAATTCTTAATTTTATATATCATGTGAGATTATATCATGTAATATTCTTTCATATGATGGACATATTGATTAGTATGATATCTAGAAAACAACACAAATGAAATGGCAAGCATTGGCTCCTAATGAACCCAATTCTTTTCCTTACCCAACTATAAAATGTTCGTATCTAAATTGGAGTGAAAAAACTCACCAGTCAGCATTTTTACAAAAATAAGGCAAAGTAAAATACAGCAACAAAAACAACAATAATTCTGCAAAAATACAGCAGCAAAAATTCAGAAAAAATACAACAAAAATGCTACAAAAAAACAGCAGCTTTTTCTATAGAGATACAGCGACAATACTATAGAAAATGTGAAATACAGCAACAAAAATAGAAAAATACAACAACAAAAACAGCAATAATTCTGCAAAAATACAGTAGAAAAAAGTCAGAAAAACTACAACAAAAATGCTTCAAAAAAATAGCAGCTTTTTCTGCAGAGATACAGTAACAATACTGCAGAAAATGTGAATACAGCAATAAAAACAGCAACAATAACAGCAGAAATGCAGAGAAAACATAACAAAAGCAGCAAAAATACAGCAACAATAACAGCAGAAATGCAGAGAAAACATAACAAAAGGAGCAAAAATACAGAGAAAATATAACAAAAACTGGAAAAACACAGAAAGAAACATGCTATAAAAGTACAACAATAGAAACAGCAAATAGACAGCAACAAAAACAGAAGAAATGCAAAGAAAATATATCTGAAACAGCGAAAAACAGCAAAAATACAGCAAATCTTGCAGAAAATGTTTGAGGTAACCCATTTTCTGCAGAAAATGCTTACTACAAATGTGTTACCTCAAACTTCATCTCCAAACGCAGCACATTCAAGCTTAGGAAAGAAAGTAAAGATTCTATAAGCACGCACTAGAATAAGAGATAAAAATGGAGTAGGCAGCAGCGCTAATATGTAATGTGATTTTAATATTTTTTTATTTGCCCCTTTCGGTAATGCTTTTCTTATTTAGATTATAATATTATATACCTCTGCATCTCATGCTTCTATTGTCTCGTCTCTGGAAATTCTCAGCCTTGTACAGTTGATACTACTCACCCGATGACGCCTACCCTTGTTTCTGTGATGACGGCCATTATGTCTACGGGAAATGCCACCACCAACAGCAAATCGGGTTCAGCAGCTGCTTACTGCCCCACCCATTAGACCCTCCGCCACTGCCAAACACCAACAGCACATCAGGTGAAGGTGAACAAGAAATGCTGCAAAATTGGATGATTTAGGGATTTCGAGATTTGGGGATTTTAGGATTAAAAGAGAGAGAAGAGCAGAGGAGAGAGACAAGAGGAGGAGGAGAGAGACGAGAGAGATAAAAGGAGGAGGAGAGAGGGGGACTTGAGTAATTTGCTTAAGCGGGAATAGCTTTTACGGCTGTTTTCTGGTCGCCGTATAATTAAATTTTTTGCGTTAGTATTGTCAAGTCCGCCGCAAACGAGTGTCACAAAAGCTATGTTCTCTTGTAGTTAGGGGTGGGCACGGGTCGGGTCGGGTTTCGCTCAATCCGACGTTGACCCGAAGCCCGATGGATCAGAAAAATATGACCCGAATTCGGTCGTCGGGTCGGATCGGATTTGTGTCAGGTTTCGGGTAGTCAAGCTCCGTTGACTTTTTTGGTCTGGTCAGGTTTTGATCAGGTTTTATTATACAATAAATAAATGTTTTGACAAAATATAATTTAGGTGAGTGGTGGCCCAGCGGTAAGAGGCGGGAGGGTATTTTTGTTGAGTGTGTGCTGGGTTCAAATCCCATCATTTTCAGTTTTGTTAAAAATATATATAACCATATTATGTAATAAATAAAATATTTTACATAATAAGTTTAACTAAGGCCTGCAGCTCAGGGGATAAAATATTTTACATAATAAGTTTAACTAAAGCCTGCAGCTCAGGGGTGAAGGGGGGAGGGGGTTCGAATCCTAGCACTGGCGTAAAAGTTTTTAAAAGGCTATTGCAGCGGGTTTGGTAAGCAGATCCGAGTGTAACCCGAAACCCGACGGGTTGGATAAGTTTGACTCGAATTCGGGTTTTCAAAAATGGTGAYCCGAAAAAAACCCGACAGGTCGGGTAAATTTGCCCACCCCTACTTGTAGTGAATATATTAAGGTGTTTCTTAGTGGTTTTGTTAATTTACAGTGACAGTAGGAATATATATAAGTAGCTTTTTCAAAAGTGAATTCATTATCAATTCTCTTAACAGAAAGTAACTATAATTAATATTATTTGCCTAATTCTAAATATTTAAACTTTCTTTTAATCCTAAATTACGATACTTGTGACATCTCACATCGCATGTTACAATATTGTTAAAGTAAAACTACCTTTGGAGATTTGTCCAAAATTTCTTGCTGACCAATCGAATTAAACGATATGATAATAAATAAGAATACTAGAACTTAAAAGAATAGAAAAATATCTGAACATTATTTTTTAAGATTTTACTTCTTACTTAAGGAACATCTTAATGTGTTATCATTCTGATGATGACAATCTGAAGTAAGATTCATTTAATATGAGATTTGCCTTCTTATCTCCTGATGATCATCTTCATAAATATTGCCTTAGTTATTCTTATCTTAATGCATAAATACTAGTCGTTATAATAATGTAGAAAAATTAGCATAACATTTTGGCTATTAAAGGACAATTATTTATTTAATACTTATTTCCGAGGTCTAGATAGCATATGATCCAACTTCAGTTGATTATCATCCTGTAAAACTTTATTAATTACCATTGAGCTCCAACATTATGAATTGTCATATGAATTTTAGAACCCTCACAAACATGGAGGGGAACTTCATCTTCCATTTCCTCTGACAGACGGTAGAGTCGTATGGATTTGCCTAGCATGTCATTAAACCTAAAGAGACTCATTTTCAAATCAGCAACCAAATCTGTTTCATTGACCCAGATAATAAAAACATCTTCAGAAGGGAATTTCCCAAAGGTTCTGAATTTGTTTTGTCCACTCAGAGGGGCAACAACAAGTGCCAGTTGAATTGTTTTGTGAGTATCTGGCACAAGATAATTAATAAGGTGATGATCCTTTTAACTTTTGATCATTAAGCATGAGAGTTTCTCCTTCAAACTCAAGAACGGATGCAGACGAAGAGATATCAACATGGGGTGTTATCTTTCCCCCAGTGATCTTGAAGGTGACCATTGTTAGTACTTGATTTCAAAGTACACAGTAACATAATCATTTTACTTATATATATATATATATTGTGTGTGTGTGTGTGTGTGTGTGTGTGTGTGTGTGTGTGTGTGTGAAGGAAAGGAAAGTGAATGGTGAAGGTTCATTCTGAATGTTTTTTTGGCAGGTAGATTAGATATTCTCATTTCTCATGATAGGTTAAGTTAGTTCAAAACCTCTCGATGATCATTCTCAATGCTAGCTTTGTTATCACAATTTGACTTGCGTAATTTTTTGCTAACACCAAAATTAATAGATTTGTATACAACTTTGAGAGAAAGTGTAAGCTGAACCAAGCCACACCTTCAATTAGATCATTAATTAAAGCCCATGCAAGTATGCCCAATAGTCATTGTTTACGTAATCCAAGATACTGTTGAAGCCCTTTACTCATCATGCACTCTGAACCAAGCAACTCTATCAAACAGTTGATTTTCCTTGAAGATTTGCATTACTTAACGTTTAACAACTTCAATTCTTTTGCCATCCCCAACGCAATAAACTACTCAAGACAGTGTCCAAAACTCCACTAATTCCTCCCACTCACCCACCAAGATCATATCATGCCCTTGAAGCTTTCGTTTAGTTTAATCTAAGAAGAAAACACAATTTTTGCTGTATATATATATACATCTTAGGTAAGCAACATTAATAAAGAGTAATTCATAACCAAACTATCTAAAAATAATTTTATAACAATATGAGTGCTAATTATAAAGCTTATGCAATGCCCTTTGCAATAATATTGACGATGGCCGGAGTATTCACATCTGAGAAGCAAGTTTTAGGGCAGAGCTGTGATCCCGATATGATCAATCTTGTGCAGAGCCTTATATCTAAATACGAGGTATATATCTATAGACAGGGACCAGAGGTTCCACCATCTCCACAGGGTTGGGAGGTTGTGAAGACTGTTGACCTGCCATGCTTGTGCAAGCGAGTCACAAGTGAGATTGAAAACGTGCTCAGCGAGGAGAAGGTGGCTTATGTGGCGGAGTTATGTGACAAAATAATTTTCCTGGAACAAAATGTTGAAGTAAGTGAAGAACTTACGTACTTTTTTTTTTTTTCTAATTCTATTAGTTAGGATCCTTCTATCAACCTTACATACTTTCTTGGTGAATTAATGAATTAAAAGATGATCTTGAAAATCATAGATTTTGTGGCGAGCAGGTTAAAAGTTTAAATCAGAAAGATAGAGAATTCTGATCCATTTTTTCGTCTGTCATCTGCATGCTAATGTTCTGCTGATTTTTGATGCAATTTATCTTAGGGTACGATGTTCCATCTTGCAGAAAATTGCATGGGGAGAGCACGCATGAAGTGATTGAGCATGGGCTGGATCTTATTAATTATATACTTGGAAATATATTTTTTTTAATGTTACGAGAGTTTCTTGTTGGTTGTTCAATATTATTAATAAGTATAACGAATATTTTTCTCTTTATAAGAATGTCTTACATGGAAGAGAATAGAATTAAATTAATAAACTTCATTATGCATATGTGGTAGAAGATGAAATAGTGTTATTCTACCATTAATTAAATTTTATATTCTATTTGATGTAAGAAAATAAAAGAAATATATTCATCTAAAATAAATGGAAAATAAATTAAATCAGAACAATTTCTTATTACAATTTTCCTCTAAACAATATAGAAGATGGGTCTACTAAGAAAAGAAGTGGGGCTAGTTTAGAATCAGTCAAAACCAACACACAGTACAAAATTTAAATTGGGCCCTCCCAAAGGCCTAAGACCCAATACATCAATGACCAAGTAACAAAAGTTTCAGGTATAGATAGGGAAGGTTTGAATTTGTCTATAGCAAGTACCAACTGGGCCAAGAACTGAAACATGGGGCTAAGAGTTCACCAAACTTGCGAATGTACTACATCCAAAGATAGTAGTACATGTAATCTGAGTTTTAAGGTTTTTTTCATCAATTCACATCACTAATTTCATTTCAATAGTACAAAATGAAGAAGAACAAACTTGTACTCACACTCAACAGCTACTAACAAGTCTCATCTTTGGAGTACCCTGGCCTAGCTGTGTAGTACACAATCAATGAACTCAACTGCTATCTATCTGCTATATAATCAACATAGAACCATCAATTGTAAGGCAACTGGGTAAGTGAATATATAATTGTAGAGGTGGAGAGGTCCTACAGGGGAGACCTGAGATCATATATACATATATGGGTATGGGTACCTTTACTTAGGGGATAGCCTATTTCATATGTTCTCTGGTCGCCCCTGTGGGGCTTTTCTCTACCAAATGCTGGCATTCGTGGTGGGCAGGCAATAGTAATCTGTACAGGCTTGTCTGATGGCATTCATGGTCTGTGTTATCTTTTACATTGGATAGATCACTGCCATATAGTCAGATTGCAAAATTTTACTTATCATTGTGTTTAAGTTAGTTTAGAGAGGATCTTATATGATATATAGACGTTAACTTAGTATCTGTACATTTTATGTCATTCTTATCTTTGATTACACGGTAAATTAATTTCTCATTAGTTTAATTTTTTTATACGTGAAAGCAGTGGATAACTCATCTAGATGTTAAAAGTTCCCACATTAGCTTTAGCTGTCTCCAAAGCTTTGTCCTTCAGCAATTTTGTGATGTTTAATTAACTTGAGATTCTTAGCTGCAGCTTGATGGATGAAGTCCTGTTGCTGTATAAGAAGATTCCTGGAACTATAAATTGTTAATTTTTCTTCACTAACATCTGGAAAGAGGGCTGCCTGAGCGAGTCCATAAGCAGCTTGTTGCCAGTAGCCACCACTAGAAGACATAGAGAAAGAGGAGATGCTTTAAGAGTAACATTTCACATACAACACGAATGCGCATGCATACATAAAATTCTGATGTTCTATTCACTTTATATAATAATTTTCTACATGGTTTGTCTATGTACAAAAGGATCATTATAAGTATAGTCTTATTCGTGCTTTGAACAAATCTAGATTTTTGTTCTGCACTTAATGCTTCCATGCATTAATTAAAATGTTTTGATTAACAAACCAAACAAGACCTTGAGAACTTTATAGATAAATTATTGGAGAGAATCTTGATATTACATGGGCTTCCAATCGTCCAACGATTTGTGTGAATTCTGGACAAATTGGGAATTGATTGGAAACTCCAAAATCAACTGAGTAAATCTAAAGCACCGAGAATGAAGAATATAAATGTACAGGAATCATCCCTTGCTCTTTTTTTACTTAGAAGACTCACATAGAGTTTTCTGAATTGCAAAATCTATAGATTAAAATTGTTACTTCTTGAGTTTGGCTTTCAACACCTGAGTTGAGTTAAAGAAATTTGATGTTCAGATTAAAAGTTAATCCATTAGATTGAGCAACTCCATATAATTTTATAGAGAGTAGGTATATATGTATATATAGACTTTCTGGTTCTATAGAATTACAATAATGTTAGTATGAGAAACAGAGTTTCAACTTTGAACTGTGGAAAAGAAAAATAATAATTGAGTCAGTACGATAACTAGAGCAGCCCCATTTTAGATTTAAAATTCAGAACATAAGTCTACTATTAATATTGTTACTGCACGACCAATAAGATGTTACGTACGGCATATTCCCTGGTCCCTCAGTCCACATTCTCCAGCCTGGTCTTATGTGCACGTGCAGCAGCATCAATAAAGACGTGTTCCGTTTCAGTTCTATTTTCATGCAAGCTTTCCTGGTCTTAGGCCATTATCCTAGTTTTTAGCCTTCAGTTGTTATGTTTCCTCGGTCTCTATGGCATGTGTGGCTATAATTATAGCCTAATTGAACTCGATAAAGGGCATGCTTTTGTTCTGAATTCTCGTCTTCTATCTCCTTCTTATCACCTTTCTTCTCTTCCAAATCTATCCATAATAATAGGTATCAGAGCCAGGCTTCCATCCATGGACACACGAGAAAAAAACAATGCTGAATTTCGCAATGAAGTCAATAAGGCTTTGGCTCGACATGAGTCAGGCATTGATCAAGTGAATGCAACTTTGCAGACAGTTCTGACAGAACTTCAAGCTCAGTGGTCAACTCGAAGTACAAACGGTCACCAGCTTAAGATCAATCCCTTCACACCAGAGGGATCCTCCCCCCAACCGCACACTTCAAGTGCAACCAGTAGTTTTGGTCCAACACCACAACAACAGTTCAAGCTGAATTTTCTAAAATTTAATGAGAAGATTCGCTCAGCTGGATTAATAGGGCGGAGCAATACTTTGAGTTTTAGAATGTTGCTGCCAAGAACCAAGTACAATTGGCCTCCTTTTTTTTGGAAGGCATCGCTCCACAATGGCACCGATGGCTGACAAAATTCTGCAGTCCACTCTTATGGAATGACTTCATCAAGGCAATCCTCCTCAAATTCAGTCCTACCGAATACGAAGATCCTTCAAAAGCCTTGTTTCACATGAAACAAACATCATCAATGGCTGCATATCAAGAGGCCTTCAAAGACTCTCCCACCAGGTTGATGGTTTACTTGAATCATTCCCTATCGGTTGCTTTATTCAAGATTTACGCGATGACATTTGCTTGGACGTCAAAATTAAGTAACCCCGCACCTTGGCAGGTGCCATTGGAGTAGTAAGGCTGATTGAAGAGCGTAACCTCCTTCAGAGGAAATGAACAACATCCAACCGCATCCCAATCACGGCAACGATGCTGAGAGGATCCAATCCTTTGGAGTTCTAGGCCCTTCACCAACTCAATATTCCAGCAATGGGTCCAACATTTCCTCCATGCCAGTCTACCGAATCACCAATCTGGAGTCTCGTGATCAACGAGAAAAAGACCTATGTTATTACTACGATGAGAAGTATTCCCCTGGACATCGATGCAAGCAACCATGCTATTTATGATCGCAACCACGCTATTTATGATCGCAGACTCACCCCAAGAAGATGAGGAAAGCCCAGAAGAAAATTCACAAGGAATGGAAGGACTAAACGCCTTACCTGAGATATCCTTCCACGCCATTGTTGGAGCTAAACATCCCCAAACCATTTGTATTTTAGGAAAGTTGAAGAACAAGGACTTGATAGTTTTGATTGATGGTGGCAGGACCTATAACTTCATCAATGAAACTGTTACCTCCAGATTTGGATTGCCAATTACAAGAGAAAAGAAACTCTAGGTGATCATGGCTAATCAAGAGCCAATCAAATGTGCGGGTCAGTGTCGAGGGCTCACACTCACCATCTAAGGAATTCCCATCACCACAGATTACTATATCTTATTGGTGGCTGCTCTGCTTGTCAGGTGGTTTTAAAAGGACAATGGTTGGAGACTCTTGGGCCAATCGAAACAGATTACAAGCATCTCACCATGTCTTTTAAGCTAAAAGGCACCAGACACATCCTTCATGGATTGTAATGGCCCGCGAAAGTTTTTAGCTTTGAAGCTTTGAATGACAAGGAATGCTTGGGGTTACAGGGCACAGGGTTCCTCTTCTAGATCATTTCCACCAACAACCAGCCCTCATCAATTCCTTATCCTTTAGAAATTGACCATATCCAAGGCAAGTACTCTTGGATCTTTGAGGCCCCGGGCAGCCTACCACCTTAACGCCAACATGACCACTAGATTCCACTATAGACCAATGCCAGACCTGTGAGCAAGCGTCCCTACCAATACCCTTACTACCAAAAGGTGAAAATAGAGTGGATGTTGAAGGAATTCCTATGATCAGCCAAGTAACAACCCATTTTCATCAGTATTCTTATTAGTCAAGAATGCATATGGATCGTGGTAATTTTGTGTTAATTATCAGGCCTTGAACAGTATCACGATCAAGGATAAATATCCTATTTCAGTGATTGATGAGCTATTGGATGAACTCCATGGAGCTAAGTTTTGCTCATAATTGGATTTGCAATCCCCGTATCACCAAATCCTTGTGCAAAAAGAAGACATTCCTAAAACGACCTTTTGGACACATGAAGGGCACTATGAATTTGTGGTTATACCCTTTGGGCTCACCAATGCCTGGTAACTTTCCAAGGACTCATGAATGATCTTTTTTGGCCCTACCTTCAAAAGTTCATCCTAGCATTTTTTGATAACATCGTGGTATACTCAAAATCCTGGGAAGACCATATTTCACACTTGCGGATTGTTTTTGAAATACTCTTCATTAACCAATTGTTTGTCAAATAATCGAATTGTCAATTTGGAGTTATGCAGGTCAAGTATTTGAGCCATATAATCACAGAGAAAGGAGTGTCAATTGATCCTGACAAGATACAAGCATTGTAACTTGGCCCACACCTTCAAGTACAGGAGGGGTTCACGGTTTCCTTGGCTTGGCAGGATATTATCAAAAATTCATCAGCCATTTTGGAGGCATGGCAGCACCTTTGACCAAGCTTTTAACCCAAGAAAAATTTTGTTGAAGTGATGAAGCAGAGGTAGCTTTAAACTAATTAAAAAATGCCTTGACCAAACCGCCAATCCTACACCTACCAGCTTTTTCTCAATAGTTCGTGATATGATGTGCTACATCTTAGAAAGTGTTACCCAAGTGTAGGTAGTCTTAATTATAGTCCTCGGTGAGTCCAAGTAT
>JANKKB010027724.1:0-11695 GCA_026225775.1 Bursera palmeri | reverse complement strand
TATGGCGTTGCACGTGCAAGGCCCGTGGGCTATCTGATGATCAAGTTACCAGGTTATGCATACCCACAAATGGACGATCTAGATTAAATCCTCCTCTTCCATCTGGTTACTTTGGCAATGTAGTCTTTACTGCTTCATCAATTGCCTTGTCAGGTGAAATTCAATCAAAATCGTTGATCTTCACCGTGGAGAGAGTTCATGAAGCTATAAAGAGAATGGACGATGAGTACTTAAGATCAGCTCTTGCTTATTTGAGGCAAAAAGATGATCAGACGGCTAACAAGCCAGGAACCTACATTGAAAAGTCTCCCAACCTCAAGATCTATAGTTGGACAAGATTGCCTATACATGATGCAGATTTTGGGTGGGGCCGTCCAATCTTTATGACTCGAGCTGGTATCAGGCATGAAGGAACATCGTTCGTATTACCTGGAGATCCATGCAACATTGGGGGTTTGTCAATGATTATATGCCTAGAGACTCGTCACGTGCAGCTCTTCGAGACGTGCTTTTATGATTTCTAAACTGTCACTAAAATATTCCAGTACTATTTATGTAATAAGAGAAAAAATCGTTGGCTTTTTCTGTTTTAAAAAATAAATAAATAAATAAATTATGCTATGAATATTTTACATGAATTTGTGTGGGTTTATATGAATCTCTAAAATACTCTTTACACTCTTTCTTGTAGGTACAATAAATATTTTTAAATTTAAATAATTCAACAATTATTTTATAGAAGCATGCCCTATAAAATATTTGATAGGTTTGACAAACTATTGTTGAGCGTGTTAAGTAAATTAACAAAGGTCAGATTATTAATTTTTTGACTTAATTTTAGATACCAATTGTTCACATTTTATCTATGTTTAATCTAAGGGTTAAAAAAATAAGTTTAATCTAAGGATTAAAAAAATAAGTTGAAAAGTATATCACTATAATCATTTATACTCAATTACCCCCAACATTCAACTCTCTATCTAAATACAATTAAAACAATTTCTTCTTCTTTGCCTATCATCTTCTACGTCCTCTGTCTATTGTGAATTTGTATAATTAAGTTTTAAATGAAAGAGTCTGTCTATGTAAAGAATCTCTTAGAATCAACCACCGAAGAAGATTTGCAGAAAGCTCTTGGGGAATTTGGTAAAATCACTAATGCTATGGTGATGAGGGACGCTGATGGCAAATCTTCTTTAATAGTGATAGACAAGATAGAGACAACGGCGACGAAAGAGAGCAGTAGAGGTAGGGAGCGATATTTAGATCTTGTGTTGGATCATTTAAATGGTGACGATGCTTGGAGGGATGAATAGATCAAAAATTCTGGAAGCCGATGGAATGGGAGGTGACAAAAACATTCTCCGTCGCGGCAGGCCGTGAGGCGGCGCATCAACGGTGCTATTTGCCATCTAAATCTGCTTTTTGTTTCAGCTCTTTTTTTTTTTTTCAATTTTTCCTTAACTTAATTGCTTCTAGGTTTGGGTTTTGTTGTTTCCATTAGGCTCATTATGTTATTTTTTGAACTTTGAAATCCATAAGTACGGTGGAGGTGGAAGTGGAGGTGAAGGTAGTGATGATGATTTTTCTATTTGTGAATGCTCACGATCTCCTTGTCTTGGTCCATCGTATGTATTGGAGATTATTGAATAGGTTGATAGGACTTTATTCTATCTTTGATTCTAGGAGCTATGGTATGTATTGGAGATTATTGAATAGGTTGATAGGACTTTATTCTATCTTTGATTCTAGGAGCTAATTGTGGTAGAAAATATTGGTTCCTTTTTCTGTAAATATTTTATTGGAAGATATCTTGCTGTATTTTAGGTAGTTTAGGGTTTTATTATTTTTAGGAGTCTTGATGTATCCCTACTGTATATATTCTAACATTACACAGTAATAGGACGGCAGAAAAGTTTGGGACTTGTATTCCCACATATTTCTTCATGGTATCAGAGCTCTATTAAGCTAGACATACATCACCATGGCTGATGATGGGAAAGGAGATGAAGGAGGATCCGGCAATGACAAGAAAAAGCCAAACCCCTACCCTCTGACATCAAACGACAATCCAGGTAATATAATTGCCCAAGTGCAACTGAAAGACGAGAACTATGACGAATGAGCTCAGGCTATGCCACTGCATTGCGAGCCAAGAAGAAATATGATTTCGTTGATAGAACCATCAACCGACCTGACGACAACTCACCTGATATTGAAGATTGGTGGATTGTTAACTCAATGCTTGTCTTATGGCTATTTAACACCATTGAACCCACACTTCGATCAACCATATCCTACTTAGAAAATGTGAAAGATCTCTGGGAAGAAATTAAGTAGCGATATTCTGTCGGGAATGGATCGCGAGTGCAACAGCTAAGATCAGACCTTGCAAACTGCAAACAGAATGGGCAGGCCATAGTCGCTTATTATGGTAGGCTTAAGTGTCTTTGGGATGAATTGAACAACTATGACCCAATTTCGGTATGTGGCTGTGCTGGATGCAGATGCAACATCACCGCTGAATTAGAGAAGAAACAGGAAGAAGAAAGAGTTTATCAATTCTTGATGGGACTAGATGAAGAAGGATATGGGACAATGCGTTCCAACATCCTGAGCACTGAACCTCTGCCAAATCTGAATCGTGTCTATGCTATGGTTGTGCAGCAGGAACGGGTGCGGACTATGACAGGAACGAAAGAGGAAAGAGGGAACCATATGAGTTTTGCTATACAGGCAAAACTAACATGTCTATGCCCAGTGGTAAAGCTGTTAACGTGGTGAAATGAAGGTTGGGGGTTTGAATCATATTGACCCCAAAATTTTTAGAAATTAATATTCTCAGGTCGGGTCAGGTTTTCAGGTTTGATATGAAGACCCGATTATGATGTGAAACCTGATGGGTTGTGCTTCTCTGACCCGAGGTCGGGTTTCCATAAAAGAAGACCCGAAAAAAACCCGAAATTTCGGGTCAACCCGACGGATCGGTTGTAATTGCCCAACCCTAAGCAATATTACAAAAAATATTTCCAATTTTTTATAAAAAAATTTCAAGTGTTGTCGATATGGTATGACATGAATATACGGGTTTCATGAAACTATTTTGACGTAAAATTGAAGGGATATGATTTTTTTTTCTTTTTTAATAGGATACTCCTTTAAGCCACCAAATAATTTTCCTAAAATTTTTTTTGACCTTCTCTCAATATCCCCCTCAACCTATAAAAGGAAGAGTAAGCTCTCTCTCTCAGCTCCTTTCATTTTGAGCTTCAATCTCTCTCTCTTGCTATTTTGAGGATAAGGATTCGCATGGGGTGGAAGCACAAACAAAAAGAGAGGGAAACAGTAGAAACGGGGGAAGAAGTCTAGCGCTAATTATGGTAGGATTAGTCACCAGGGCAAACCATTTGCTCGCTTCTTAACTATGTAGCGCCCAAGTGTCGCTGAACTAACTCATTGTCGAAACGAACTCATTTTCTCGGGGCACTAAACTCACTTAAGTCGAGTCTCATCCTGGCACATATTAGCATAGCTATGCTTATGAGGCCTGTTTGGCTTATGTTCTTCACCCCTGCATTCTATTTTGGTAAGTAATTAGTTGCCACCGCTCAAGACGAGCTATACGAAGTTCTTACAGTTATTGAGGCAAATCAGGATTTTTTTCTTGGAGTACCATAAGTTTAGCATGGAATACAGAAGAAGCTGCGGGAGATTGTGCTGCAAGTTCTTGATATTTCGCACAAGGATTTTAAAACTTTGCCATCTGGGTTTGCTAATATTACCAAGTTGAAGCTGTTGAGAATTAAACTCTAGTTTTTTTAGTTAGTTTTGAATTATTGTAATTTTAGTTTTCCTAGAAAAACTCTAAGTCAGGTTTACGTTAATTCATAGTAGTACAAGAATTCTAATTCTTGAATGAGTAATTATCATTGACCACCCTACCGTTTTTAATTTTTTCACTCATATGGGACGTTTGCCCTTTTTCTCTTCTCTCATCCTTAAGTTTTGAAAAAATCTCTTCTCAAGTCCTCCAGTTAAAAATTTCATTAGTTAACACCTATTAACCTCCATATTCTAATAAATTTATCATTTTACCCTTACTAACAGATAAAAAATAACTAATTTTTCAATGATAATATTAAGTTAAATGACCAAATTACCCTAAAATAAATACGAATATATATTAATATTGTCCATAAAAAGTAATTTTAATATGTGTTAAGGTAATTTAATCATTTAATTTACTATGATCCTTTAAAAATTAAGTCTTTTTTTATGTGTTAATAAGAATAAAATGGTACATTTATTAAAATATAGAGCTTAATAGATGTTAACTAACAGAATTTTTAACTAGAGGACTTCAAAAGAGATTTTTTCAAAACTTAAGGATGAGAGAAAAGAAAAAGGGCAAACGTCCCATATGAGTGAAAAAATGAGAAAATGTAGAGGTAGTCAATGATAATTACTCATTCTTGAATGAATTAAGAGTGTGTCCTATATAAGAATAGTGATATTTTGTTATTGGGCGGGTGAGATAGACTTGAGTATTATTCAATGAAGATAAAGTTTTCAGAAAGAAAAAGTGTTGTGTGTAACTTTATTTTTCAACAAAGTTGTATCAGAGCCATAAAAAATATAGTGAATTAAGAGAGGGAGAGAGAGTATTGGCAAATATTATTCTAATAATGACAAATTGACCCCAACTTATCAGGTCCAATTACTTTAATAATTTGATAATAACCCTTTTTGCAATTTGGTCTATTGTTGAAGTATTTCGTTTCAAGTCAAATTCAATAATAACCATGGCTAGTAGTGGTGTGTCTTTATTTCAAGTTCCATCATTAAATGGAAACAAATATTAAATTGGAGAATTAGGATTAAAGTATTTCTCAGAGCATATGGTATTTAGAAAATTCTTTATAGAGGTTACGTTGAGTCACAAGATGAGGCATCATTATCCCAACAACAAAAGGATAGTCGTTTAAAAAAATTAAGATAAAGAGACAAAAAAGCTCTCTCGTTCATCCACCAAGCTCTGGATGACATGATTTCGAGAAAATTAAAAGTGCGAATTCAACGAATGAAGCATGGGATATTTTGACGATTATCTATAATGTTATTAAGAAAGGAAAAATTAAGTCTTTGATATGCGTTGATTCAAGTTCTAGGACAGGAAAAGAAGAGTCTTTGGAAGGGGAAGAAAATTATGCTAATAATAATTCTCATACAAATATTATGGTAGAGTTTGATTCGATTATGCAAGCACAAGGAGTTGAATGCATGATTCAAAGTTTTGTTTAAAAGAAGAAACATGTGTCGAGTTAAGCACTCATGACTTTAAGCCTCTTGTGGATAAAGAAAAAAGGAAGATAAAAAAAAGACTTACGTTGTGAAAATTATTGAAGTAAGCAGTGAAGAGGGTTGTGAAGAAGAAAGAAGCAAAGAAATACAAGTCAACGAAGAGAGTCGTGAAAAGAAAGAAGTAGTTGTCAAGGATCAAGACAAAGAAGGAGAAAATGAGAAGACGAAGATTGATCATGATAAATAAGGGAATCTCGACAAGTTCGTGAATACAAAGAAGAAGAATTCAATTGGTATAGTAGACGCCTTGGAGATTAAAAGATTAAGTGGGGTTAATGAAGAATTAATACAAAGTTGATATCAATGAAGGTTTGAGTAGGTTTGATTTTTGAAGTTAAACCGTAGAGATATCAGAGCTAAGATCTAGCACGTATTGGAATGACGCAGTGAAAGCACAACCACCAATCAAATTTTCAATGAAAGCAGAACCATCACGAAGTGTTGAAATTTGGAACCAAATAGAGTCACGTGAAGCTGAACAAACAGTGAATGAAAATGAAGAAGTTATAGTTGAGGCAGCCCAAGTCAATGAGATCTTTATTCTTTCTAAAGAGAAGATCATGTAGTTCATTGTTACATGCTAAGTTCAAGACCAGTTTGGTGGTTATGGTTGCTACACTTTGCAAGAAAACCATATATGGATGTTATGATATGGTTAAAGTTTGGAGTTACAAATCAAGTTTAAGAGAGTGTGTTATTAAACTTTATTTATTTTAGTTAGTTTTGAATTATTGAAATTTTAGTTTTCCTAGAAAGGGTCTAGGTCAAGTTTCTGGAAGTCAGTTCATAGTAGTACAAAGATTCTAATTCTTGAATGAATTAGGAGTGTGTGTCCTATATAAGAGCAGTGATATTTTTTTTATTGTGTTTGTAAGGTAGTCTTGAGTATTATTCAATAAAGAAAAAGTTTTCAAAAAGAAAAAGTGTTTTGTGTGTAACTTTCTTTTTCAACAGAAGCACCTTGACATTTCAAGCTGCAAAATTTCTTGAAGCCTTTCCCTTGACTTTTGCCACTCCCCTGTGGTCAAAGTCGTTGATATTCGTAGATCGTTTGTTGATTCCCTTGCTTTTGGGCGATAATTCAATTCTTATGGGCCTATCACTACTAAATAAAGATTTTTTAAGACTTACAGTCAAGCCTTTGAGTCAAGCTTGCCAACAGTCAACGAAGCCGTGCCCGATAGCATAATTTCTCCTGTAACGCTTTGCTTTGGTTTAAAGATGACAACTTCATAGCATATATCCTTAACATTCATCTTAATCTTAATTCCATCTTGAACTCGTACAATAGAAACATAAAGCCCCTTTCTTCTCTTCACTCGTTGGAGTATTTAGATGAAAGAAAAGAAAGAAAAAATATACAAAAGAAGAAGAAATGAAATGGGTTGATCGACGAAGATGAAGATGAAGAGAATACAGAGAAGCTGAAAAGTAATTTGAGGTTATTTATGTCGTAGAGTGTTTGACACTATATCTATGGTTAAATTGTATATAACAGCAGTTACCTAGAAGCTGCTTGGAACTGTTTCTAGAGCTGCTTGGAACTTCCTGGAGCTTAAATGGTTGGAGCTTGGTTGTAGTTGTTGCTGCGTGATTGCAGTTGTTGGTGCTCCTATGAGCTACGTATCTGGAGCTCAGTGGCAACTGCTAATGTGTAGTCTACACACCCAAAAGCACCCAAAACCTTGTTTTCTCACATTGGATAGATAAAAATAAAATATATTTAATAATTTACATCTAGAAAAATTCTTCTCTAAACTATTATATACTAAATACACTCTTTACTAGAATTTCATAAGTTCAAATTTGTATTGAATCCATCCTTATAATTTTAAAAATGGTATCCAATAATCAATAAAATTTGATATATTGATTCTTAATACATAAAAATCGATAATCTCTTTTAAAAATTCTGATTATAGAAATCATTATTTGAGTCTATATTAATGTCTCACATTATTATTTTGTGAAATTTTTATTTATTTTTATTGTATTTTTCGTTCAATTAAGTTTTAAACTATTGTATTTATGTTAGTTATTGAGAATATTTCTAGGCAAATGAAAATGAGTTGAGTAACAATATAATTAAAAGAATTCTAATTATAGAGTGTACTTAGAGAATGGTATAAAGAGTAAAACTTTGGAATGCAAATAGTCTCACTTTTTAATTAATGATGTGGTGACTACTTAACCAATGATTTTGTAAAAATTTGTATATAATGACCGAAATCTTATCTATTTTGTAGATATAACTTATATGGTAAACTAGATTTTGATGTATAAATGAAACTCCTTAAAAGGATTTAAATTGCCTAAAACAAAATAAACGAAACCAAATGACATATATTCATTTAAGTTACAAAGATGTTAGTATGAATTAAAACAATTTAAAAAAATATGGTGTAATTGTTTTATTGAATACTTGATTAAAGAGTGATATATTAATGATCCTATATATCCTCGGAAGTTATTTGTTTTTTTTTTTTAATAAACTCATTAAATAGCCTTTGCACTTAACCCTGTCTTTTTTCTTAAAATGTTGGTTATATAGTTCTATAATTGAATTAGTAATTATTTTATGCATTGATTGTACTGCTCAAATGGGCCCAAATAATAATTAATCTTTCTTTTCTCCTGCGATAGAGTTAAAATGACAATTAATAGGAGATTTTGCTGCTTTCTACATAGACAAGGGCTACATTACAAAAAATAAAATAAAATAAACTTTTTATTCAAAAATTTCAAGTGTTGCCGATATGATATGACGTGAATATATGGGATTCACTACAATTATTTTGACCTAAAATTCAAGGATTATGATTTTTTTAATGGACGTATAATAAAAGAGAAAAATTAAGACTCTAATATCATGTGTTATTTTCAAGATTTCTTTATTATACATCCGAAATCTATTTCAAATCATGTATCTTAATTGGTATGATAATTATATACCTAAAATATTCATTCATTTTAATCATCACATCACTTATTGAATAATCATCAATTGATTTTATATTTATAAATTTGAGATCAAAAATTGAAACAAGTAACATTATTCTATAATGAAACCAAAATTCTAACTAACAGGTTATACTATAGCTTTGGCTTAGTAATATAGTTGAGTTAATTAGTATAATTTTTTGAATATTTGAACATGAAGGTTGGAAAATTTTTTGAAAAATAAAACTTTAAGATCCAAATTAGTATATAATGTAACATGAAATCTTACATCTCAATTGTTGGACTAAGGGTGTCAAACTAATATCAGATTTTGATGATAATAAACATATAAATGTTAATGAGCTACCTTTGATGTCTAACTTAATTTAATAGTTCAAGATCTATATTCAAGAATCAAATAGAGCATCATTAATTCAATAAATTTTTAGGTTAATAAATTTCCAACTAGTAAACTTACTATACTTAAAATAAAAAATGAATTGTAGAATGAAGAACACGAAAAAAAAAAAAAAAAAATCGAGTTCAAATCCAAATTGAGTTACACAAAAGTGGAGTAAGCAATATTCACTTCATGGCCTTTCTCCATAGATTTCTTCCTGATCTTATCAAGTATAAATGCCACGTTAGAACCCCACATGTTACCATACTCCATCAACACATGCCAGCTAGCTCTCAGTTTGTCCTTGGTCAAGCCAAGCTTTTCCTCCATTGCTCTGAGAATTGACGGGCCACTAGGATGAACAATGTAAAACATTGAGTTCCGGTCAGTGATTGCATGCCAATAAATATATAATTAGAGTATAATATCACTCATTTATTTTTTAACCCAAGTAAGTTTATTAAATGGTGATGAACATGCACTACTTATATATTTTAGTGACTCGAAAGTAAAAGTCGCGATAATCATCTTGGTATAAAATATTGGTTGGATTTGCGGTGCCGATTGCCAGAATTGTAGCAAGCCCTCTTCCCCGGCAGCTGCCTTTTAGCATATTTTCATAGAGTAACTCCATTGCTTGCAGTGACTACAGCTAGATTCAAAATTGGTTTCTATAAACAGAGAAGATTGATATTACAGTGCAACGTTGGCCGACCTTAAAAGATCCTCAACAATAATGATTTTATTATAGAATGAGAAAGTCTCGTAGAATATATTTACCCAAGTGAGAAAAACTCGTGATAAACTTATGAGACCATTTTCTTGTTTTGGTTAAGAACAAAATAAAATTATAAAGGGTAGTTACTATAATAAAATTCTGGATGAAAAAGTGGGTTAAGAAAAGGGAAGAATAGGAAAGAAGTCACCTATGAGGACTATTAACAGTGTGCTAAGGTTAAATCGGTAAATTAAGTGGTGTGCTTAGAGATAGTGGTCTTTGGAAAACCCTATATTCCTGTATTAATTAATTCACGGAAAGTCAAAGCTTAAAACAGCATCTCTATATATATAGAAAGGGGGAAATTTACAATTACCTCTCAGATAAATTTTAAGAAAATACTTAATTCCAAATTTTTATTAAACTAACATTTATCCCCCAAAAACTAACACTTATCCTTCAAATTTTTGGGGGATAAGTGTTAATTTTTTAGGAAACAGTATTATTTTTGGGGGATAAGTGTTATATTAGTAAAAGTCTGAGGTTAAATATTTTCTCAAAATTTATCTAGGGCGTTACAGTAAATATCCCCATAAAAAGGCTAGGCCTTTTTTATTTGTATTAGGGTTAAAACGCTAGGGCTTTTGAATTGTCTTGATTGCCCCTCACATATATATATATGTGTATTGATAGCAACCCTATTGCTCTTTTGTTCTTGATGCACACAACCTCTTCTCTTCTCTAATGTGGTAACCCGGATTTCCGAAAACAGTGTTTTAGGGGTGTAAGTAAAAGATTTTAAAGTTAAAAATCGTAAAAATGGTGGATTTTTGGTATTCATGGGGTGACACGGACGTGACGATGTCGTGTAGATGAGTGTTTAGATGTTTTCGGGAGTTTTCTGGATTTTGGACTAAAACGTAATTTTACGAGGGTTCGTCGAAATTTCGTCTTTAGTGGCCGATCGTGACATTTTGAGAGTCACGTCAGTGGAAAATGAATGAGGATGAGTCGGCGATGAGGTGCCGAGACTTTGGGGTCGAGATTCACGTCTGTTGAAGGTTTGAAAAATTATGAAACACCCCTGGTAGCCAAGTCTATATAAACTGCAAAGGAGGCCAGCATTTATTGAAAACTGCTTAGACACCCCTGGTCATCGGAAGTCGCTGTCTCCGACGACCATTCACATTTCGGTGGAGTTAGGGCCCGAGATCGGTGGCAATGGCTTCGTCTCGATCGCCTGAGCACGATGGTGGCCTCCGTTCCTCCGTCTGACGCCGGAGCTGCCGTAGATCAGCCTTGGAAGATCCGGTTGTTGGAAGGGCAACTTCCTCCTCCGGTGACGACAGCCCCCACCACCGGTCAGGATGGAATCGTCCCTGTGAGAGGAGTCCGGAGGTGGTCCCCGATAGTCGGTCCGATGCTGGAATCACCGGGAATCTAGATAAAACCATCCGTCTCCTCCTCCACCCTTCGTATCGCCCCGCTACCGATGCCGTTGGATTCGCCTTGAGGAGACGATGCCGGTGGTGGTGCCCGATCACCAATGCCGACAACGTAGCAGTTTTTCAATGAGCGAACGCCATTCACGGCTGCCGCTAGAAAATATCTGGTGGCCCCCTGACTTTTGGGTTTTGGTATATGCACCCCTTCTGGCACAACCCCACTGTTTAGATATTGGCAGTTTACCCCCTGTCATGTGTTTTGACACAAATATCCCCAAGAGTTTACAGGTTAACAATTTCACCCCCGTTTGGTTATTTATGTGCGGTTTATGGATTTACGGTAACGCCTCGATGGATAAAATATCAATTTAACCACCGGTTCTCGATTTTTGCATGGTTGGACCCCGTGACTCTGAGGACTTATCCGAAATCATCGGAACGCATGAAATTACAATACAGATGAGGAAAAGAGAGAGAATGAGGTTTGAGAGCCATGATTCGGTTATCGAGGTAGGGGTTTCTAGCTGTACCTTTCTATTATGTTTTAACTTGTATGTGGATTTACTTTACTGTGTGGCTTAGGACATAGAGTCTATGTGTGATGAACGAATAGGTACATTAGATGATTAGATAGAATGAAACGTTTTAGACGAGTATACGAACTTACAAAAACGGAACGTGTGTTATATCGTCAGATTGGGCACAGAATGCGTTATGGGTTGTGAATACTATATGAGAGGGTACGTGAGGATACGTTTGATCACGCTCAAAATTAACCTTCGGCTAAGCGGTTGTTGTAGCGTAGCTTTAGGTATCGAATCCACAGGGAGG
>JANKKB010027723.1:0-11686 GCA_026225775.1 Bursera palmeri | reverse complement strand
ATTCCTACTAGAAAACATCAAAAATTCATCAATTACTCAGAATAAGGGTATTAAAATACATGATAAAATCATCTTATCATGTATAGGGAAACATTGTTAGCTGTTTAGATATAGGCACAGATTCACTCGACAAGACCCGATACAAAATCTTATTGGTTACCCAAGTGTCTATGGGAAGTCTACTTAGGATAGGTGTAAGTAATCCTTAGACCTGAGATTTACACAGTCATCTCATTTAGAGACCGATTCGCTTTGATACTTATATGAATAGCTCTTTTCGGGTTATAGATATGCTCGTCGTTAGACGTGCCGTGACCTATTTAGGAGTGGGTGTAATATCAAGACGGGACATGTCACTTTAGGTATATGGAGATGATGTCACACTGGATTCGATGACAATTAGTCTAGCCCTGCCTACATGCAAGAGCTTGATGAGGATTGTTCTCGATCACAGCTCGGAAATGTGAATTACATGTAAAATGAGGATCTGAATTATTCGTCATTATTATGGAAGATACATTCCATCCTTAGACCACGTACGTGATATTTGACATAATTGAATTATGTAGAACTATGTCTGGCAATGATTACGTGACGTTATGTGCACTTTTAGATAATTTGGGGGCTTGGTGCTTTGCTAAAAGCCAACCACGCCTAATAAATCATAGGCTCATAACTTGGTGTACGAGAGTGCGGATGGTCCATGTCTAACGATTTATGGCCAATATATCTGAAAGCTTAATGGATAGTATTTTGAAGATTCACAAATAATGGATTGATATGGGAGTAACAGGAGTGTTTTTCACCTAAGATGAATAGTCATATATGAATAGTATTTTTTCTTATATTATTCATAAATTGGCTTAAAAGTTGCATGGGCCAATTTAGTGGGTTGGATCACTAAATAGTTTTGGGCTTCGACTTATAAAATGGATTGGGTCCATTACACAAAAGTTTGAAATATTACATTTAAATCCAAACCTCATAGGCCCAAGGACTAAAAAGAGAGAAATCAAATGAATTGGATTCAAGTGAGAATTACACAAAGAATATTCTTGGAATATTTCATATTTATTTTACTTGGCTAAGGATTTTTTGGAATTAACTTGACTAAGAAAATTTAACATTTATTGTTGAATTGGTTTAAGTGTGATTGCTCATTCCTTAGCTTGTGTTTGTATGTGTGAATGATATAACACATGAAAAAATACACATCTTCTCTCCTTTAAGGCCTCCAATTGTTGAATTGCTCTCTCTTTTCCCTTGAAAAAAATTGCTTCAATTTCTTCACTTCTCTAGCAAGATTAAAGGTTATTCCAAAGGTGATAGAGGTACACACCATTGGAGAAACTTATTCAAGGAAGAATCAAAGGTCTTAGGTCACAAAGTTCAACCAAACTGCTAAGGAGTTTTTAAATATTTTGTTTAACAAATCCTTTTATTTCAAGCCTAATTACATGGTCATGGGTAGGAATACATCAAAAAGAGCTATTCAAGGAAGCTAATTTTTCACTAAGGACATAGCTTGCTCAATCAGAGCTCTAACTTGTGTGCACAAAATCATGAAGCCTTTTCTAGGATTAGAGATTTCATAGGCACTCCTATTCCTATTCCTATTTTTATAAAAGCATTTTAGTCGAATGTGACTAATTTTCCCACACGCAAAATAGTTTGGAGCAAACCTAGTCCTAGATGAGTGATTAGCAACATGTTGGCTTCTAGGATGATCCACTGTTCTTTTTCACACTCCCAATTTCCTTTAAAGCATCACTCTTGTTAGAGACATTGGAAGAACTAGGAACAAAGACAATATTAGAAGACACTTGACCTTTTGAGCCTCCCTCAACAAAACCTAACCTTTTTTTGTTACCAATAGGTTTTTCTAATCCTAACATGTGGTCAAGTTTAAGAGATCCACTTGAGAAGCTAAGTAATTGAGACTTTGCAACCTTAAGTTCATCCTCAAGATTTCTACCCTTAGCTTTCAAACTCTCATTCTCAATCCTTAACTTATGCTTCTGAACATGTGCTTTATCAAGTTGAGTCATAAGACTCTCTTTCTTTAACTCAAACTCATTTAACTTCCTAAAGGTCAATTTGTTAAACTTTTCAAATCTAAAACTTTTCCTAAAAAGCTCATTATATGCCTCTTGCAAATTATTTGGCTCATACTCATCATGAGAGGCATATTCAAAGTCGTGTGACTCTTCATCCCTAACACTGAATTCTTCAACGCTACCAGAATGAGACATAAAAGCCATGAAGTTGACATTTTCCTCTGAAGAGGAATCTGAATTGCTAGCACTAGAGTTTGCCGCATCATCTGACATAGATACATTCATAGCTTTTCCCTTAGACCTAAGATAGTTTGGACACTCTATTCTAATATGCCCAAATACTTGACACTCATGACATTTAAATCCTTAGGATTTATTTTCTTGAGACTTATTTCTCTTAGGATACCTAACTTTCTTTCTTACTCTTTGACTAGAGTTAAACCTTGCTCTAGACTTTCCTGAGAATCTATTTTCATTTTTGAAGAATTTCCTAAATTTCTTTGTAGGATATGCAACATCTTCTTCAGACATAGATTCATTGTCAGAGACATCAGATGTCTCTTTCTTGATAGATGTTAGAGCTATAGACTTATTCTTTGTAGGCTAAGGAAGTGTGAGTTCATAGGTTTGTAAAGATCCTACTAACTCCTCTATTCTAACCTTGTCTAAGTCTTCAGACTCTTCTATAGCTGTCATCTTAGGTCTAAATCTTTCAGGAAGTGATCTAAGGACTTTTCTCACAATCCTAGTTAGTGAAATCCTCTCACCTAGGTTGAAACTAGAATTGACGATATCATTAAGCTTAGCATAGAATTCATCAAAAGTCTCATCGTCTCTTATTCTAATTTCCTCAAACCTATGGTCAACATTTGAAGCTTGGAATTCTTAACAGTCCTAGTTCCCTTATGGGTGGTTTCTAGAATATCCTAAGCCTCCTTAGACGTCTCATATATGGACACTCTCTTAAACTCCTCAACTGAGATAGCCATAAAAATGACATGAATCCCTTTGTTGTTCCAGTTACACTCAGCTACCTCATCTTTAATCCATAAACTAATGTCCTTAGGAACAACCTCACTATCAACAAAAATACATGGGACAAACCAACCTTTCATACAAGAAACCCAAACATGTTCATCTAAAGATTGCAGGAAAGCTCTTGTACATACTTTCCAGTAAGTGTAGTCGCTTCCATTAAAAAATGGAGGAATAGACAATGACTGACTCTTATCCATCTAATACAATCAAGGGTCAAGGGTCAAGGATCAAGTTTAGGCTCTGATTCCAATTGTTAAATCCTAAGTTTAGACCATAATACACCTAGAGGAGGGGTGAATAAGTGATCAAAAATTGCATAAGTAAACTAAATCTAATTTACTAAAATAAGTTAAAGTAAATCTCCACGTCTTAATCACATGAACAAGATTAATGATCATCAATTAATTTTCATTCATTCAACATAAAGAAAAGCATGGCAAAGCACAGAAAATAAAAATAACATACAAAATTGTTGACAAAGAGAAACCTCTCCTTCGGGCTATATGTCACCACCAAATAATCCATTATGTAAAGGAAAGCTTAAAACCAAGTTTAGACACTAACAAAACCTTTGTCACTGACACCTAGTTGTACAATCTGACGAGCTCCCCAGATAGCCATGATCCAGAACCTTTGAACCCCTTTACACCTGAATTATTGAACAAACTTGTTCTGCACAGTTGGAACTCCAAGCTATACCTTCTTCCCTCTAAAACTTTGACGAATGAACCTAATCTAGAACCTTTAGATTTCACATGGTAAGGATTGTGTTTGTGGTTATGGTTTTTGGACAAATCACCTCTCAAATCTCACTCAAAAAGGTTTCTAAATCATACCCAAGGTGAATCACAAAATCCCAAGCTCTCACCAAGTTCTCTCATGATTATACAAAGTAAATCCCATAATCTAGTGAGAGAAAGTGCTTAAATCTAACTTAGTAATCAAAGAATCACTCACCAATTTTTTGTAGGAATCACACACCCAAAAAGCTATAAAAACCCTCTCCAAAAGTTGCCCAAAATCCTCTAAAAGTTTCGTGCCATTCTGCCCTACTTTTAGAAAAAAAAAAAAAAAAAAAAGCGAGTTTTTATATCCCAAACAATCTTGCTCGAGCGACGGTCGAGCCNTAATTTTATAAAAAAAAAAAAAAAAAAGCGAGTTTTTATATCCCAAACAATCTTGCTCGAGCGACGGTCGAGCAGTTAGTGAGCGAAATTGTCTAGAAGCTTGGATTGCATAAATCTAGACATTCTCGCTCGAGCGGTCATCAAGCGGTTATCAAGCGAAATCAAGTAGAAGCATTTTGGTCAATCTTGCAAATTTTCTGTCTCTATGCAATCTTCATCAAAACTTGTTCTAGGAAAAATGCACCGTTGGATTGGGCTTAAATTTGGATATAATGTTCAAGGCTCATAGTTCATTATTCCAAACGGTGGAGATGGGAAACAAAGGTCTCTAGCTTTAACAGATTTGAGAAAATCTGAGACTATAGATTTTGATGGGAATTTCTGCACTTGTTCTTAATCTTTCTCTTAGCAAAACACACCCGTTTTACAACTCTAACACAACTGACATTTGGCACACTAAATTGACACGAAATTTGCAATACAAAAACATGGCATTAATATCAATGATTTGAGACTTATCATCCCCATAGAGGTAAAAAACATAAAAATCTTGTTCAAACAGAGAGCTCAACTCCGTTTATAGGTTGTGAACTAAATTTGAGCTATAATAAAAGCTTGTGTGTCTTATATATGACTACTTCATATAACCAATAACTTTATCATTATACTAACTCTGGAACCTTGATTATTGATATTATTAGAGATAATAGGAGTAAACTATAATTGTATAAATAAAACAACTTTTATTTATTAATAAATATTTACATTAATTATAGAAAAATATTTTACTTTTGAAGCATATCTTTACCAGTTGTTTCATCTTATCAGTGGATTGTATGGAGGGATAGTTTAGCATCACAAATGTTTAAGGATCGAAGGGAAATAGGTCTACTTAGTATCTAAGTTCGTGTAATGACATGTGTTATTGCATTAACTTGTATTTGAATAATTAATGTTAATGGTAGAAGACAATATTTGATTTCTTGTATATTCTTTTTGTAGAATTTTTTTGGTTATATTTGAACAATAATTTTTTAAGTATGGATGTTTAATACCAATTTATGAATAGTATTTCTTATATTGATATATACATGTGCAATTCTTCATGTTTAGGGATGGATTTAAGAGGTGACACTCAAATGAGTCTAAATGACAAGAGAGGAGCAAGACGCACAAGGACATATGAAGGAGAGGAAGCTTTGCTTGTTGTATTGGAGGGAATAATAGCAATTGAGGGTTGAGCTGATTGTGAGCAATTCAGACCTGGTTCTTTAAAAACTATAAGAGCAAAAATAGCTCAATTGCTTCCTAATGTTGGCTTGAGAGGTAGCCCACATATTGGATCTAAAATGAAAAAACAGAAGAAAATTTGTGGAGTAATATTTGATATGCTCAACACTAGTGGCTTTGGTTGGAATGATCAGAAAATATGTGTGGAAATTGACAGTACTGAGGCGTGGCAAACTTATGTGTCGGTATAAATACAAAATTTTTATATAATATGTTTAGTTACTTATTTTAAATATTCACTCCTGTTGTAGCATCATGGAGATACTAAAGGATGGCGAGGCAAACCATTCCTATATATCAAAGGCTCGCACACATATTTGGAAATGATCGTGCAACAGGAAAAGCAACAGATACACCTGCTGAAATTACAACAAATCAAAATGAAGAAAATATTGACAATGAATTTGGCATGGACAAGGACTTATCTCCAAGTTCCATAAACCAAACACCAAACACCAAACACCCATTATGCAAGTCAGGTTCAATCAAACTCCTTCAAGAGGAAAATTTTGAAATCTTCTGAAGCACTTGTTGCGAGCTTAGACAAATTTACTATGGTGTTTCAAGATGTGATTGAGAACTCAACTGAAAATGTGAATAAACTTCTTGAAAATTTAACCAAGGGAAATGCTAAAGATTCTCAAATGAAAGCTTGTTCTTTGATTAAGATGACATTCCTCTTCATCAACAAGTCTGCTTATCGAGGATTCTTTTGAAACAATTAGGTATGCATAAATTTTCAAGACATTACAGCATGATCAAGAGAGGATGAAATTTATTGAATCACTCCTTCCAGGTATGTATGGTGACTAAAGTATGTGATGCCGCAACATCTATTTTGAAAAAATAGTTTCAAGGTTATTAATAATGAAAATTTTATTATCATATATGCATCAAAAATAAATTGATCCAATATTATTATCTAGTCTCATGTTGCACAAATCATGGGATAAGACTACTAACAGTCTAGTCCTATGCACACCAAAGAAGAGAAAAGATTAAAAATACTCCAATCCAATCCCATCCCAACTCCATGGCCTTAAAAGATGTTTTATGAGATTTTTTTTTTTGTAGGATTGTGTTGTAGAAGTAAAAGTAGGAGAAAGAAGGAAGAGAAAATTTTTAGAGATATTTTGATATTTTCTATAATAAAATAATTATAACTTCTAAATTTTGTAATGATATGATTATTTTTCAAGACACGAAAATTAGGGGCATTTTTTGAAATTTTCCGAAAATCAAATAGGCCCTTCACTTGGCCATTATCTGAATTAAACCTGTGAAATTGGCATCTAGAATACGACCACCATCCTTCACATATAAGAAACATATATAACTGTTTGATTTATCATCATCGTCATCTCCTGAGTCATAAAAAAATGTTAGAGTCAAGCCCAACTCAAGCCATACTAAAACCAAGAACAGTCTGCTGCATAGGCGACATCCACGGCTACATCACAAAACTAGAAAATCTCTGGAGTAATCTTGAAGCCCTTGTCGAGCCTTCGAACTTCAACTCGGCTCTGATAATTTTCTTGGGCGATTATTGTGATCGTGGACCCAACACCCGACAAGTAA
The DNA here is from genome assembly GCA_026225775.1 of Bursera palmeri. Lineage (NCBI taxonomy): Eukaryota > Viridiplantae > Streptophyta > Magnoliopsida > Sapindales > Burseraceae > Bursera > Bursera palmeri. The sequence goes on along the minus strand of JANKKB010027723.1, from coordinate 4,596 downwards.
TAGATTTCTTGGTTTCCTTACCAAGGAAATACCCGAAGCAAAAACACGTATTCTTGTGTGGAAACCATGACCTGGCATTTGGTGCATTTGTAGGGGTCTTGCCTCAGCCGAGTGGTGGGGCGGAATTCAAGGAGGGATGGAAGGAGTATGAGCAAAACGAAGAGAGAGAAGGGTGGTTTAGGGGTGATGGATATGAGAGTATGCATTTGCAAGGCCGGAGGTGGGCTGGGACTATTAAGGTTAGGTTTAATGCTGTCAAGGGGACTGAATATAAGGGATCCATTTATGATGCTGCTCCCACTTTTGAGTCTTATGGGGTTCCCCATGGATCTGCTGGTATCAATTTCACTACTTGCTAATGCTAATAATGGGTTTTAGTTAGTATCCTTCTTTGTGATTTCCCATTGTTTTTCAATTAACTTGTATCTTTCTTTGTGATTTTCATTTACAGATTTGGTTAAGGCAGTTCCTGATGACCACAAGAAATTTCTGGCTGATTTGGTTTGGGTCCATGAGGAGGTAAGGCTTGTTCTCTTCTCAATGCTATTCTTGTCATTTAGTACAATGAGAAGTTGTATGTTCTGTTCTAAAAGCTAAATCAGCAGTAAATAACGATATTGTCTAATCTCTGTGTTTCCTTGCTAGAACAATAAACTGCTTATAGCTTTGTGTGTTTGTGGTAGAATCCCCACTGGAATAGAACAGTAAACAAAATACATGCAGAAAATTAAGGAAAACATAGAGTATGGAAATTAATTTGAGCATTAAGAGTCTGTCCAGATTCTATATTATTGATAAAACTGGAAAATTAAAGAAAAAGAACAAGGATAACCATGGTGGGTTCGAGACCCACCCTCTTCCCAAAACCATTCTAATTCTCTCTCTGCACACCCCTCTAAACTTCCTAACCAACCTTTATTCCTTCAGTCTAACAAAATCCTCTCATCATTCCAGGTGGAACCACAAGTCCTAACTGTTTGGATTCTATTCTCTGCCTTAAGAGAATTCAGCTAGTAATATTCCCCTGCTACGCATCCTATTCTTCCTAAATGTTATGCTTTTTTTAGTGCATAGAATAAGTAAAATGGACAGGAGGTCTATCAATACCCCCGGCCAAAAGTAACACGTTGTCCTCAAGGTGAAAATTTGGAAATTGCTGAGAAGTGGCTGGAGATCCAATTGCTTTACAAAGCTGGGAGACATGAAAGACAGGGAGAATTGCAACTGAATCCAACAGTTGTAGTTTGTAAGCTACCTTTATAATCCTCTGCACAATGACATCAGGGCCAAAGTGTCTAGGAGACAACTTCTCATTAGCTTGTTGTGCCAAGGATTTCCTCCTGTAAGGACTCAACTTCAAGTACATTGCATCCCTACTGAGAATTGAACATCCCGATGATGGTGCTTAACCGTTATATTCTTCATTTTCGATTGTGCACCAGCTAAGTGAGTTTTAAGGTCTTTAAGCATTTCATATCTGGGCTGAAGTTGCTGATCCAAAATAGCTACTATTGAACATTGAGTGCCATAACGAAGCAGAGGTGGGGGGTTGCGTCCATAGACAATGTTGAAAGGAGTTGTCTCGGAAGATGTATGAAAAATAGTGTTATACCACTATTCTGCCCATGGTACCAAATAGCCCATGTTTTTGGCTGTCCATTTGCAAAGCAATGTAAATAAGTCTCAAGACACTACTTTTTTTTGTTTGTCTGTTTGCGGGTGGAAGTTTATGCTACGACAAAATGAAGTGCCTTGCAACTTGAATAATTTTGTCCAAAAGGGGCTAAGAAAGACTTTGTCTCTATCAGAAACAATGGAATGTGGAAATCCATTCAACTACACAAAGTGTTGGACGAACACTTCAACTACAGACTTGGCTGAGTAAGGCTGTTCTCCTATGGGTGGACAAGTTTCCTATATTACCCTTGTAAATCAATTAATTCCCAGCCTTGCCTTTTCCTCTCTTCCTTCTGTAACACTTCAACAGAGGTGTGGATTCATCATAATGTCATCCCATATAACCTTGGATATGGCAATGGCTCTAAAAGTCCTGCAGGTGAAAGGGCAAGATATTTATTCTGTTGGCAAACTGAATAGGCCTCAACGAAGGATTTGATATCTTTTGTCATTCCATGCCAAAATAATTTACTCCTATGGAATTCACGAAGGATGGCTGAAACCAAAGCAGAACTGATTGGCACTACTAACCTTTGCTTGTAAAGCAAATGACCATCAGCCAACGACCAATCAGACATGGCTGAAGGATCTCGCTGAAGAGTTCACTTGATCTCCACCAATTTAGCATCCATATCCACTTGCAACTTCAAATCTGCTAACTCCAGCACCTTAAGGACAATAAAGATAGACAATTCCACCTCAGTAGACACCCTAGACAAAGCATCAGCAGCTTTGTTTTCCAATCCAGGTTTGTTGTAGATTTCAAAATCATAACCAAGCAACTTTACCAACCATTTCTAATGTTCTGGTGTGAACAAGTGCTGGTCAAGGAGATATTTAAGACTCCTTTGATCAGAATAAACAATAAATGTTGTCCTGTCAAGTAATGTCTCCACTTTTGAATAGCTAAAACTGTAGCTATTAGTTCTCACTCAATAAACTGATTTCATCCTAGCCCTTGGTGACAAAGCTTGACTAAAAAACGCAATTGATCGATGTTGTTGGGACAGAACAGCTCCAAGAACCACTTCAGAGGCATCTGTTTCAATTACAAACGACAAGGAAAAATTTGACAAAGCCAATGCAAGTATTGGGTCATGGCAGCCTCAGGAGCTAAAAAAGCAGTTTCGGCTTAATGGTTCCGCAATCTTTCTTTAGTTGACAAGTAAGTGGTTCTGCAATCTTCCTGTATCCCTCCACAAACCTACGGTAATAGCCTTTGAGACCCAAAAATCCCCTTAAATCTTTTAGAGTGTTCAGTGTAAGCCAACTTTGCATAACTGCCACCTTCTTAATATCTGCCGAAACCGCCTGCCTAGTGATTATATGGCTCAAATACTCCAGCTGTTGTTGAGCAAAACAACATTTCTTTTTATTAGCAAGTAGCTGATTGTCCTGTAAAATTCTCAAAACCTCTTCTAAGTGGTAATAGTATTCCTCCAAGGACTTGCTATAGACTAGAATGTCATCAAAAAATATCAAGACACTTCTTCTTAAAAGCTTTTTAAACACCTTATTCATTAGTGATTGTAGTGTTGCAGGGGCATTGGTTAAGCTAAAAGGCATATAACCAAAAATTCATAATGGCCCTCATGTGTTTTGAAAGGGGCTTTAATTTGTCTCCTTGCCTCAACCGAATCTGGTGATAACAAGACTTAAGATCTAGGTTAGAGAAAATTGTTGCCCCATGAAGGTCATCCAACAATTCGTCAATAGCAGGGATTGGGAATGACCTAGCACCATAGCTCTATTCAATGCCCTATAATCAATACAAAACCTCCATCCACGATCTTTCTTATGAACCAACAAAACAGAGCTTGAAAATGGGCTAATGTTGGGTTGGATAATGCCGGCCGACAACATGTCAGCCACCATCTGCTCAATCTTCATTTTTTGAACCTAGGGTTACCGGTATGGGTGCACATTAATTGGTTCAATCCCTTCTTTAAAATTAATGGCATTTTGATGAGTCCTTGGTAGCAATCCTACTGGCATATCCAAAACCGCAGGGTAAGCAAGCGATAAATTCAAAATAGAATCAGGGATTACCTTTTCTATTTGTCCACTGTCCACATGCATGCTGCTAAGTTCTACAAGCAAGCCTTGTTCCTTTTGTTGTAGTGTTTTCATCAAAGACTTCATAGATACTAATGATTTACTCAATCTTGGATCACCGCGAGAGTAATAGTTTGATTGCCCAACTTAAGCTTCATCATTAATCCCTTCCAATTGATATGCATAGTACCCAAAGAACTTAGCCATTGCATCCCTTGAATAACCTTCGAGCTACTCAAGTCTGGAGGTAAGCACTCTTCTATAACTGTTAAAGCTTGCAAAGTTAGAACAACACCTCTGCAAATCCCCTTCCGTTTCACAGCTTGGCCAGTACCAACTTTTACTCCATGCATCATCATCTCCACTATTGGCAAACTCAATTTGTCTACTAACCCTATGGAAATAAAATTATGCATAGCCTCACAATCGATAAGCACCACCACCACTTATCCCGATATATCTCCTTTAATTTTCATTTTCGGTGATGTCAAACTTACGACCAAGTTCATAGACAATTCCACACCAAAAACCTCTGCTTTCACCCCCATTTCATTGTCTAGTGTTTCCTCTATTTCGTTCTGTTCAACTTCTTCATTAACTAGTAAGACATGTAGTTCTTTGTTCTTGTATCTATGCTCGACTAAATACTTTTCATCACAACGAAAGCAAAGTTCTTTATCCTTCTTTGCTTGCAACTCTGTCGTGGACAATCTTCTAAAATTCTGTTGTGCTACCACCGGTTGAGGTGGGTTTCTTTCCATAGTAGTTGTTACTCGAGGGGGATTCCTGTCACAATAATTAAGGAGTATGTTGAAGAAAATATACCAAGATCTCCTTGTATATTATAATTGTAATGAGTTTATT